>JAPMOR010061387.1:0-19260 GCA_026543865.1 Argiope aurantia | reverse complement strand
GTGTGTGTGTGTGTGTGTGTGTGTGTTTGTGTGTGTGTTTGTGTGTGTGTGTGAAAATTCTTCTGACTTTGGAACCGCCGCGTAAAGAGATAAAAATTCTTGATGAAGGAATTACAATACCTAATTTTGTTATCTCCAAGTGTTATAAATATGAATAAAAAAGCCGTTGAATCCTTGACAGATGATGTCGAATCAATTGATCAAACAAGGCATGATTTATAATTTTCAAAATATTTCAATCAACTACCACTTAAAAAAGTTTATTGAACTTACCAAAATTAATTATAAAACCGAATGCCAATTTTAGATCGTGAGTTTACACGTGCTTGCTTTGATGTCCTTTTTCGTTCAGTCTTCGATATTCGAATATGAAAATATGTTTAAGTTTGTGAAAATACAGACTGTATTTAGCTTTATTATATTAAGCTTTTTAAGAGAAAAAATTATTATTGAAGTTATTTATTACCAAACAAAAGTCACTGAAGTTGTAAGAAAGGAGAATATAGTGTCAGTAGTATTGATAATATAGTATTGATAATTCATATCGAATCTTAATTGTTCGAATTCGAAGATAATATTGTCGGAGTACCGGCATTAGAGCACAGGACTATATCCTTCATGAAGTGACTGTTTAGTACTATGGCTCTTAGTAGAATGGCATTAGCTAGGTAGATGCTTGAAGAAAAATGTGTTTAAGCTTTGGTTGGATTTTGCGTGAAGCTAGGTTTGTGGTTGGTTGAGAAGGTGTGGGTAATCAAAAGATGTGATACTATTGGTTGTTAATGGTGGTGTGGGTGACGGGGTATGCTGCCGAAAGCAAACGGGGATTACGATTTTCTTGTGATGTGAGGAAGATTGTGATGAATTATTATTGTACTAGATGGCGCCATTAGTATTGTTTATTAACTTTTAATTGAACAGGTTAGGTGAGAGGGTTGGAGTGGTTGAGCGAACGGGTTAAAATGTTATAGGATAACGTGTTTTTTTTTTCGGTCTTTTGATTCTTGTATGGGGGTCGGGTTAGGGATAAGTTCAATTGCTTCATTGTAAATATTATGCATGTTTATATAGAAATTAGTGGCTAATTTTTTAAGTGATGGATAGTCGATTGTTTTATAAATTTCTGTATTGGAAATGTAGATGGGAATTTTACAAAATCGAAACTTAATTGGCTCAATTATTTATTAAAATAAACAGTTATAACAGTGAACATATTGGTATTTTAATCTATAACACATTTCACTATCTTTTCAAAAAAAAAAGCTAAAGATCATATAAAATAATCCCTATATATAAAATACTAACGTACGTGGCACAGGAATTGCCCTCATTACTTATTGTCAATTGGCAACAATCATATATAAACAAAATGTCTTATGAATTTTAGGCTATTTCCTTGTATATATTTACAACTGCATTCAAATGAGCACTTCGTTAAGTTAATTGATGAAGCTGCAAAACATTATTAAATGTTTTGGAAAGAATTCACCGTTTCACCAAAATGGACCATCCAGTAGAAAAACGAAGTCAGGAAATAAGTTGCAAACAGAAAGTTTAAACCAATGCAAAAATAGGCTTCACCGTCATCAGATGGATAGTTGCTGATTTGCCAACGGAAAGTGTTGTTTATCTCTTCCAAAACAATTATCTTACAAAAGTTATCCTAATATCATTTTAAGATTTAAAAAAAATACGTAAATGTCGTTGATTTCTTTAAATAGGTATAATTTTCATCTCTTAATTTTAATAAGATTGTTTAATTCAATTTGATACACAATGTTTTAAATGTTATATTGGAATGCAAACCCATGCATTAAAACATTCAATAGCGTGTTTTTGCCAATCATTAACTAAGTTACAAGATTTTTACTTCTGATTTAATTTCATAATATGTACATTTTTTCTTAAATTTGAAGTAAATTAATTTAAATAAATTCATGTTTTCCAGTTCTTATCAAATAACAAGGTGGTTTTTTTGAAAAAATGCATTCTACTACCGACTAAAAAGTCAAAACTCTAAGCGAACAAGTTGATTGCCAAAGACAGCTAGTATATTTTAAATACTATTTTACCGCAAATTATGTACAGTTTAATGTCCCATGTAATCTTAAAAGATAACTGGAACTGTAAGTATTAAATAAAAAAAAGTGATAAAATCCCCAAACAAATAATTGTATAGAGACGATTTTCCTGCTAAAAGAATCTGTCTCGTTAGATAAAGACTTTGACTGTATTGCACAATACCTTCATGCTTTTAAAGCACTTATTATTTCTTAGTGCATGTTTACTCAGATTTCTTTCAAGAAGGTATCGAATGGAATACGTGAGAGTTCTGTTTTTCTTCTGAAATAGTCCAAAACATCGGCGATACAGCTTCGTTGAAGAAAATGAAAGATTTCAAGTGACACTTTTTTATCGAAATGCTTTTACGCTTTTTCAGGATCTGAAGTGTTTGGTGAAAGAACTTGAACACAACAAACAAATATTATTTCTCGACTGCTTTAGATATAAAGGCAGAAGGGGAATGCAATAAAATACTTCGTAATCAAAGAGAATCGTTTAAACTATGATGTAAAATTAATTAAAAACTTGCTTTCAAATCGGGTTTTCTTTAGAAACTGAACTGTTTGCAGTTTCGTGATACAAGAGGAAATTTTTATCAAAACAATGAGAAATATATTTTAAATAGGAAATGAGTATTCAGTTGAAGCGTCATCAAAATTCCAGATAATAATAAGTTAAAGAAACAAATGAAATGCATTTGCTCATTTCTTTCCCTTTAAAAAGAAAAACTATTTTTTTAAAGAATGAATATGATCGATTTCTTTATCCATAAATGAAACAATTCAGATAATTTTTTTAGATACGCTTGTTTATAAACAACAATGGAAATATTTTGTTGGCTGATATATTTATAATATACAGTTTAATTTTATATAAAATAGCATTTTCATTACAATTATTTCATAATTATAGAACAATAGTATAATAAATAGTAATGGCATATAATATTCCTGTATATCCTTTTAAAATAATTGGCAAGATTACGGAAGTAGGAATATTTTCATATTTCTTTAGAATATGTTTAAATTTCCCTGTTATTTAAATGTATTAAAATATAAATTAATATATATTCTAGTCTGACTGAATTATTCAAATAAAATTCGAAAAACAATTTTGTTAAACTTTAATAACTTTTGATAAATCCAATACTTATTCTAATTGTATGCGCATATTTATTGGTACTAGTAAAATAAAAGGATTAAATTGCTTTTTCCAGAACTTCTTGGATTTTTTTTTGGGGGGGGGGGGTTTGTTTGATGATAAAATTTAAAAATATATCTTTAAAAAATTTAAATCCTGTATAATACAATTTTTTCTCTCCGTTGAAATTAATATGACAGTAATATAATATAAAATAGAATGAACAAAAACCAATGAATTAAAACTGATTTTATTGAAATAAGTTTCAATAAGTCAGTTTGAAGTTTGAGTACCACTTTAAATTTTTGAAGTACCAGTTCCATAAAGTAATATAAGTATCCATAAATGAAAAAAAAACAATAACAAATATTATCTATAAGTAATATTTCTTTAGAATACCTAAATTCCCTTCAATGGCAGACAGTCATCTTATTTATCTAATCATTGGAAACACAAGAAATTAAATTAAAATCAGAAAATTTGGCATATCCCTCTTTCTATCAGAGATCGCTTTTATCATGGATTTTTAATCGTTACAAAAGAAATCCAATGCTCCTCACTCCATTAATTAACCTATAATGTAATAACTTTCCCTCTTAAATTAATAAATTCTCTCAAAAGGATTTGTACTCAGTTCAGAGTCAATTATGACATTCCCTTTGGACCAATATCTGTTCATTACGGCAGTGAGACGCTGTCGACAATTTGCAGAAATCCGATTTTTCACATGACTTGTTTCCGAAAAGCGGAATTCGATGTCCACGTATCGAACAGACAATAGGCAGACTCTCTGCTCTGAAAATTGGAGTGAGATTTTTATTCCATTTGTTACATCAGATGTTTTACTGGAAATTGTGAAAATATTAAGAAGAGATTCGAAATTTATTACTTGAAAGTTATGTTAATTATGGAATGAAGATTCTTGCTTTTTCCAATGGCAATAAAAATGTGGAGATTATTTATTAATCTTTCGAACAACATGGTCCTCAAATGCTCCGGATTGTGTGTGCTCCGGAATAAAATTTTGGCATTATGACATTTATGATTTTTCTTGATGAGACAAATTTAGAGAATTTTTCTTAGACAATGAAGTGCAGAAAACTATCTCTCAGACATGGTTAATAAACTGATGAGAAAGAATTACTACGTATTTGTATTCTTGAAATAGTATTCTTTTATACATACCGCCTCCAAGTCGACTAGGAGCTCCGCAGCATTTATGTAAAGTGTCTTATTCATACAATATTAACGAAATGAAAGTTTTTAATTATAAAATTAGGACTGGAACGGTACCCAGTTTAGCTTTTGATATTGATATTCGATCATGCCTGATACGGATTGATACTGATATTCGATTGTAACTGATCCAGGTTGATAATGAACTAGAGTTTACCTGAAGGAAGATGTTGCTGATACATGTTTATATTTAATGCAGGTTGACACTGATACACGATTGTGCATGATTCTGGTTGATAATGATATTCGAGCGTATTTGATGCAAGTTGATACTGACTGATATTCAGTTGTACGTGATGTATGTTGATGCTGATAAATTATTATATTTGCAGCTTTTGTACATGATACAGCTCGTAATCGATTATTTTCCCTTCAGAATGAAATCGGTTCTCGCGCTCACATCGCCACATATATTTGATGATTCGTGCGGGAAAAAACCAACCCAACTTATCACCCAACCTGATTCGAAATTGGAATTTTGCTCACTTAGAAGAAGAATACGATGTACCAGTTTGATTGATTTTCATGGCGATTGATTGGTAGTTGAAAAGAAGAAAGGAAACACTTTTTTGATATGGTTAATAAAGGAGTGTGTCAGGAGTCTATGTGCTCTGTTGCAATGTATAAAATGCAATAATGTCAGGGGTGAAATATATATACTTAAACACAATTAAGCATCCCAATCCTTTTGCAGAGGCAAGACAGTGAACAAGGTTATATAGATGAAATACTTTCTAGTATATTGATACAGCATCATCCAACCCTTATATATATCTTTAATCTGAATATAAATGTGTATATGTGAAAAATGTTCACTTTTTTCTTCATACATATTTTTATTTCACCAAAAAATAAAGAAAAATATCTTTTTAAGAAACTATTTTGAAGGAGCAAAAATTTTCTTTAACTTTAATAAATTTTGAAATGTGTCTTGTGCTTAATTTGCTACAATAATGTCAACTGTTGCAATAAAAAAATACTTCCATTGCCAGTACAAATACTTAATTATTTGCTTCTCTTTCTAAGTTCAAAGCAAAATAATGATGTTTTTTTACTTTTATTTATTCTTATAAATTGTTTTGCAAAAATTCTCAGATAATAAATGATTATTGATATTGCATTTCTATTATTTTAATCAATACGTTTTAATCCAGCTAGAAAACTGATGGACTTAAAACTTTAAAATAAATTGTGTAAATTACAGTAGAAAGTAGTAGAAATAAAACTGGGAATTTGACATTCGGAACGTGCTCTTAGATTTCAAATGGCGTGATCAGTTACACCTCAGATTTTAATGAACACAGACAAGCGCAACAAACACAAAAATAACAGACGGGTTACCATGGTAACGTTAATTATATGACAATCATTATTTCCAGGCTTAAACTCTCTTAACGAAGTTCAATAATTTCTTAAGAAAGTTCTTTATATTAAATTATTCAAGGTATATTAAATAAAAATGAGAATCAATTACCACCGCCGATACAAAAGTTAGTCGCGAAAAGTAGGGTAGTATTATAATGAGCTACATGAAGGATACTTTAGGATTGCCTTCATAAATTTGAGCTGTGATAAAATAATGATGCCTACACAGAGGGAAATACTCCTCTTCAAATTGATGAGTTAAACAGAAGATATTACTCATGACATGATATTCAGTATGACTTCAGATATATACAAGTCAGAACTTTGGTGAATTAGTGTTATGAGCTTGAATAACCTTCTACTCAATAAACGGATATCATAGTCATATACTAGTCGGATCGTTGGCGGTGATCGTTCATTCGAGACTCATAATCATACTTATGTTATCTCCTCGGGAGATAACATAATGTTTAGTTTCTCCTTGAAAGATGACTTATGTTTTCTTCTTGAGAGATAACATAAGTGCAGTTATTTGTTACTATAAATGCTTTTCCTGGTCGAAACCTTTTGTTCTGAAAGAGAAATCTTTGGACAGCATGACACGAAACATAATCCATAAGCCCTGCTATTAATTTCCATTAAGTACCGTTTTTCGTTTAATGTTGTATATAATCTTTCAACAAGAGCCACATTGTTCCATTGTTCACTTCATCTGTTACACTCGCCAAGAAAAAAATGAAAAGCCGACAACAGAACTAAAGATCTCTAAAGAATCATGAATTATTGTGACTCTTTTCCAAGTATTATTTCTCAGAAAAGTGCTACAATAGCTAATGTGTCATCATTTTCACTTCTAAACTCAATGTTTGAATCTAAGATTTTATTTTCTTCTTTTCTTATTAAAAGCAAATCTTTTATAATGATGGTTACTTTGATTAATTAAGTAACTTAAAATTGCTTAGATTGAAAAAGATTGGTTCATTTCAGTAAATTGTTCATAAAGACTTAAAAGAAATATATTCATTAGTTAAAATACATTTAATAGATAATATTTTGGTTACTGAAATGTATTTTGTAAGCAAGGATGTAGTAAATATTATTACTAATATGCATATTAACTAAAAATATTATGTTCTTAATTTAATAGAAACTTAATTTTAATTGTAACTGATTCCTAAAAAAATTGTAAAATTCACCTGATTTCAATATTACTGAATACACAGAGTTTAAAGGATCGATAAAATGTTCAAAAATGGCAAATTCTAATATCATTGGATGCTCTTTAATTGGTAATCGAAAAAATGGTTTTTGTATATAAATACTTGGATGGAAGCAAAGCCTGTAGACCGAACATTAGAAACAAAGATTAAAAGATAGAATTGATTCTAAGCAGCGTTGTACAATAATATTTCCAGTGGTGTTGTAACGTAATTATGCTGTACTTTCTCTTATATTACATTATTTCTGGACAACGTTTAACACGCAGCATAGTATGTTGCACAATATTGTACATTTTTTTTCGATGTTACATCATGTAACAATATTGAACAATACTGCAATATCATATCATATAATATTGCATTATATATCTGTGCTATTAATGTTGTATTTCTATAAAGAATCTGTTTTTAATAAACGGATTCTCCCTCCTTTTATTTTGTATTCTTAGTGAGTTTCCCTTTTACCATTAACTCTAAGTGATATTTTCCTTACTTTCCTTTTAATCATCGGCAAAGAACCAAGAGAGTTTGATAATGTGCTCTTCTATAAAGATGACTTATCTTTGTATGCCTGGTCCACATTCTAAAAACCATCTACAGCATTAACCTTTGAATTTGGTACCCACGCTCTACTGCAAAGAGGAGTTAACTCTGTATTCTGTATCCGCATTCTAAAACACATCTAAAAATATTAACGTCCGTATTCAGTGCCCATGTTTTATAATATAGATGACTTATTTATACATACCTTATCCATATTCTAAGAATCTTTGGTAATCTTTCACTCCTGGTATACATGTTCTATTGAAAATATATAGGTTTTTTTCATGTCTGACATACAGTTTTTTTTCCTCAAGACTTTCAAAACTTCCTCTGCATTATGCTGCGACTGTTAGACACATTTTTGTGTAATTCATTAAAATACTTATAATTGTTGTTTCCAATCTCTAACTTAAAAGTGAATTTTCTGACTGAAAAATCGAAAATCACATAAGCCGATAGAAGAATTACTCCAAGAATCCGAAGAAATAAAATTGGGATTGTTTTGATTTTTTCAAAACATTTTAAGAATTTCAATGCAGACGACGAACTCAACAAGCAAATTCTTCTCAACATTTTTGCTCCTAACTTTGGAAACAATGTATTGCATTAAGAATGCTGCATTCCTTGTTAATTTCTCTGAATTCTCTTCCCTTCTGCTTAGTTATTTATTCGAGAATAGACGGTTGATTTCGTTTAAACATTCTTGGATTTATAATTATTTGGAATAAGTTGAAAGGTTTGTTTCATTTTATTTCAAAGTCTTGTTTTCTCTCAAGGAATAATTCTTTATATATCCTTAGATTGTTACAACTTGCAATTAGATAATATTTTAAACTTATGTCTTTTTGAAATAGAAAAATTAAAATTCGATAAAAATTAAAATGTTTGTTTTAATTAAATTTATTTTCATCAGTCTCGTATTATACACATTTTTCTCTAATAATTATAAGATATTAAAGACAAATAATCCAAGTTTTCAAATAACTTTATATCATTTCTATTTCAAATTTACTATATGACATATTTTTACAAATTTCATGATCAAGAAATATTACTTATTATTCAATTTATTATAATGATAAATAAATATTAGAATATTCGTAACTGGCATTGGTCACTTTTTTATGTATGTTTGGTTGATGAAAGGTTCTTTTACGTGCAGATTAAGATACATGTTTTGAAACAATGAATGTAAATAATACATTTTTAGATTTGTTCAAAAATAATTAGTCAAGGTTTTTTCTTTTTTCTGAAACTGCATTTATCTTATACTAATATAAATTCTATAACTTTAACCCCAATAAAAGAGATGGTTGTAACATCATGTCTTAATTAAGACTCGTAACTCGTGTCAGTGACTTGTGCTTGATTCCTAAATAATTGACAGGTCCAAATTCCATTTCTTTCATTACATTACGTCATATAATTCAGCTAATTTCTTTCATAGACGTTGAAACTATTTAAAAATACTGAATACAACTGTAATTCTTTAAAAAAAATCCTTCATTTTAATCTAATTGAACTGTAGTTTTGTCCTGGAAAAAATATATAATAGCAATTTTATTAGCTTAAATAGGAGCCGGGAGTGTCTGGTTGGTAGGACATTGGATTCACATACCTTAGGTAGTGAGTTCTAACTGGTCAGCCGAAGACTCCCCGTGCGTGGTGGTGGCTGGCGCACGTATAAATCTGTCGTGGTCAAAAAGTCCTCCATGTTGAGAATAATACAACTGTGGGTAATGGATCAGAGGTGCTCGTTTTCTGGTTCAGCTTCTCAATTACTATAGGTCGTTGAATGAATGAATGAAGTATGAAAAAAAGTATTTAGAAGTATTTTTGAGGATTTTGTTTTGTTTAATAAATTCAAATTAAAAAATAATGACTATTTTAATCCGATTTTTTTCAGATAATTCCTTGTATATAATGCGTAAAAATTAAATGTTAAAAAATTAGGCTAAAATATCTTTTAACCCTTTCTAGGGCCTTGGGAAGTTTGCTTCCCACCAAATTTATCAATCATTGTATGACATTATGTAGGTTGGCATAAGTTCTGACAAATTTTTTTAGTAAGTCAGAAACTTAGATGCTTCAGTTCTTTATCTCAGACAAAATGATGTGTTTTGATTTGTTACTTAATTATTAATTAACCAAATTAATTCATTAATCAAATTAAATTTATCTAATAAATCCCTTCTCTTATTCTAATTTTAAGCCTAAAAATATTTTAACATAATATGACTAGAAAAAATGGTTAAAGGGCTAAATGAAAAAATAGTTTTCCAAATTAATAGTTATTCTAAATTGTCTCTTTCATCTGCTTAACTGTTTCCATTTAAATCTAAAAAAACAGCTTTAGAAATTTCTTCCCTGACTGTTTTATGCGGCAATGTATGCGCGGGCCAATAAAATTTCTAAGCCTTTTTTTCTTGCATTTTAATATTTTTCTTAACAATTAGACTGCATTATACGAAGAATTTCTGATACATGTTTTGCTTCTATTGTCGCTTGCAGTTTATTCAGGGTTCTTTTCATTTAGTTATGGCAAACAGTCAGATTCCCATCGTTATTTTCCAATAATTTTAAAACTGTAAAGTTTTCAATATGTCTGGGATAAAATTCATCGATCTGATACATTGTATTTCTTTAATTAAAGTGAAATTCAAAAAATAGAGTTTTTCAAAAATTTCAACTCCTACAAATGGATTCTGATGGTAGAAAAAGGAACTTGAGGCATTTTTCTAAACTCATATTCTGAAATATGTCAATGTGAATCGATAAAGTCAATAAAGCTATTTTTCATCAATTTGAATTCGTCGATCAAAATATTGATCTCCTCTCAATAAAAATTTAATAAAAAATATATTTTTTTAATAATTAAGATATATTGATCATCAAATATTGCGTTTTACGTATTACTTCCTATTATCAGCAGTTTTCTTCCATTTTGTGAAAATAGAAACCCATTTTTTTCCTTCTATACCAAATCAATATCCAAGAAAAGTATTCATAATGACATGGACAGAATTACATAGAAATTCGTAAAACCACAACAAATTCATCGCAAAATATCATGTTTCAGATTTTATCTTTACCTTTTATTTTCTTTCTGTAATATTCTACGTAAAGTGTTTATATTTATTTTAAATTGCAAATTCAGTGCCGAATTTTATGTTTATCTTATTAAAATGTGATACTCCATCTTTCAGAATAACTGTTTAATTTGGATAATTAACATTATGTTTATCCAAAAAAGACTTTTGTCTCGGAATTATTTTAGTTGTTCCGCATATCTTTGACTCAAATAAAGTTTCATTTTCAGTTAATTAATATTTAACGACTCGAAACTATTCAACAAAGCCAACGTATTTTCTTTGTGTCTGTAAAATATACACTGTACTTCAGGAAATATAGCTTAGATGTTTTAGACATAAAGTTTTAGAAGTTGTTCGCTTGTTTAGTCGCGATGGTGGTATTTTGTTAACGTTTCTGAGTTGAAATATATTTATTTAGATTCCTAAACTTGTTGAGTAAACTTTAAAACTTCTAAAAATTAAATATTTATATTTTCTTGTTAAAATATCTTGTTCAACAAATATATGCGTTGGATAGGTTTCATTAATAACGTTAGACGTTAGGAATTGATATGCTTTGTTTTTCTTATGAAAATTTTCCATTACAACTTATTTATTAATATGCCAAAACAAGCAAACCGTTTTTAATCCTACAGTAAAATTTTAATTTTGAATGAAATACGTAAGATAAAGGGAATATGATATAGTACTAAAAACATTAATATCTTCTCAAAGGTTTTATAGAATTATTAATATAATTTAAGAAGAAGAAATAAATCATAAGACTCCAAATTTTTAAAAATGTATTCTTTAGTTATATGTTTGCTGTGTAAAACCTGCACATCTATAAAATTCTATTAAAACGAACATGTTTCAAGAAAAAGAATAATATAAGGAACGTTTTCAGATTACTAACAGTAGATATGTTCCATTATGCTTAATGATATTACATATAATGTTATAAAAAACTCCAAACAGTTGTTTTTTTGCCATTTGAACTATCCATATAAGCAATCAGCACAACTTTGAGTCAAAATAAAATTACATGGTCAGAAATGACATGACACCCCCATACACGTGGGGGGAAAAAACTGAACGAAAATATATCTATAATGGAGCAGAAATCGAGATAAAAGCATGCCAAAGAATTCCTGAAATGCGTTCATCCTCCACGTCTCATCCCTTACCGAGGTAGAATCTTCGAAAAGTGTTAGTCTCAGGGTAATAAAATGAAAAGTAATTGTGTAAAGAAGGCTACTAAGAGCCAATTTTCGGCCATGATTGGCTTGTTGATGAATAAATTGAGTGAATGATCCTCCAAATTTTAGTTCATCTATGAAGAATTCTCTATTCTCTGTGCCAATTTTATTGCTAAAAAAAACTTTTCGTTTTAATAATATTTTTTTAAATCTTTTCTCAAAATTTCATATATGTCTGCCTCAGAAATTAGTTTGCATAAACGAATTTGAATGCATATTGCTTATCCAATTACTTCCGCTATTTTGGAAAAATCAACAGCTAAAATTCGTATGTCATTAAAAAAGCGTCAATGTCATTAAAGCTGTAATCTCAGCGTAAATGTCATTAAATGGATCATTCCAGGATCCCAGTAGCGTCATGAATTGAAAAATTTGGGAAGTCGCTGGCATAACTCTTTATTTGCTAACAGTGTGTACATTATAGGTAATTTGCAAAACACCTTCCTCTGAAATTTCCTGTTAGTTTATAACTACTATCATTATTTTGGAATATAATACAATAAATCTGAACAGGACTCCGTCTTATCTATGCATAGGGCAATAATAGAAAGAGCTAAGTGTATCAAGGTGTATTATGTAAGAATACGTGACAATAAAGAGCGAATCACATAAGGTTTCGAACATAACTAATAGATTTTATATGCATATTTTAATATAAATATTATCTAATAAAGTTTACATCTGAAGAATGATAAAGATATAGAAACAAAATTCTAATGTATCGAAATATTTGCTGATTTATTAACATTTATATAAAATAAGAGCTTAAAGGAAATAATTTAAATTTTAAATTAAATCATATTTTTTAGGAATTCATTCAATCTTGTAAATCCCGACTTTTAAAAAATTAAAAAAGCTTTCGCAATCTTCATTTTTTTCTTCTATTTTTTACTGGATTTGAAAACATATTTTTTCAGCTAAAAATAAAGATTATTTTTTTTATATTTGATCAAATGGTATCCCATTTACCAGGAAGATATAGAATGAAAATTTAATTTAATGTGAACGTTGAATTTAACTTATAATAATTCCATAAAATAGAAATTAAATATATATGTAATGTAGATTACTAAAATTTAAATATTTCTTTTATGCCTTTATTGAACATTTTATAAGTACAGTATTCTGCAAGACTAATTTAAATATAAAATTCTTTGTCTAATCCTTTCTATTTATAATATGCATAGTAATATCATATTTATTCAAGGATCTATACAAAAATTAGCAAAGTCTGCATTTAAAATTTAGTAAAATTGTAAAATTATTTATATAAGGATTACTTTTTATATAAGTTGGCTTTTGTTAATTTAAAATAAACGAAACTCAATGCTTCATAAATTGAAAATAATCTCTATGTTGTCTCTCGTTTTTCCTTGTAAACATATATTGTATTAATAGTTCCCATGAGATTAAAACGATTTAGTTAACCATGAAAGAATGCAATAGCTAAAGACACATTTTCTCAACGAATACTCTTGAAAATTTTATAGATATTTTGACTTTATAATCATCTAATATATAAAAATGATTTTTTTTTGTTCGTACCTTATGTGCCGTCTAATCGTTCAACCGATTCTGATGAAATTTTTCAAACGTATTGCTTGCACTTGAACGAAGGTTATATTTTAAAATTGACAATTAACAAAAGTTAAAAGGTAAACGGCAATCGGCACATGTTAATCATACATATATCAAACAAAATAAAATTCTGATTGATTTTAATCAATCGGAGTGAAATGAAATCAAAAATATTTAATGCAAGCGATAATTTTTTTCTTTTCATTAATGAATAGTTATCTACACAGGGAGTTGTTATTTAGCGTGCACAATATTTTGTATGCGGCAAACGCACATATTATTCAGAGGTTTCTCACACAGAGCAAATATAATTACCATTTTCCCTGCCTATCAAGTTATATACATATAATAGAAATTTTTCAGAGCAAACAGAAATTTTTCTATTTATTCAGAGAATCGGCAAACGATATTTCGGTTATACTTCTACAAAAAATATGTCTCCAAACGTTCGTCTCTTAACAGATCTACCAGGGAGCACGTAGAAATAAGCTAATTCGAGTTCCTCAAAGAAAAGAGAAATGACAAGCAAGCAATAAAGAGGATCGCTTACGGATAGCAAATTCACGTGCTTCAGAATTTCAATCAACTTGAGACAAGATTCAAAAGACAACTTTTAAACGCTATCTCATCACACGCATCTCAATGAAAAGATCATCATGCGGCAATAAGCGAGGCAACTATTCTGAACGGAAAGTCTACTGTAGATGATGTGCTCATTCTACGTATTATCATTATTCTCACCAATATGCCTTTTGACTTCAAACGACTGCAGTTCCCCATTCGACTTGAATTCTCGATGACATGGCGCAAGGTTGATCACTTTAAGTGTGCGGATTGAACCCAGAAAATCCATGTTTTTCACATAGTCTATTGTATGTTGGGTGCTCACGAGTCGGACAGTCAAGAAATTCATTTGCTTTTGCTGAAGACGGTAAAAAAAATATTATCTATCCTAAAGCACTTGAATAATAAAGTAAAAAAAAATATACTGTTTGTACTTCCCTTTATATATAATTTAATTTCAGTTAATCATTGCCGATAAGAAAATAAATATAATTCTTTCTATCACTCCTAATTAAACAAGACAGCTGCTTTAAATTCCAAACGATATTTCCAAAATTATTTCTTCAGCGGCAGCAACGCGCAGGGTACCAGTTAGTAAACAATAAAAAGCATTCCATTTGCATTTTTCAATTTGTCTCTTTTTGAATTATTTAGAGAGGTTCCTTAACATTTATAACTAGTTTAGTTATATAAAAACATAACCTGATGCAATACAAGGACTATTTATGGAATGACTTCGTGATTTTGAACTTCGTTCAGGCAAGAAGGACGAGACGTAAGCTGGCACCCCTCACCAAACTTTCACATCACGCCAACGGAAATATGCTTGATTCTGAATAATTTAAATTTGGTTATATGGTGGTTTATCAGTGGAATCGGGTTTCGAACATCAAACCTCCCAGAGCCAATTTCGACACATTGCCACCAGGATACCGCAACCCCTTGCATGGCTATGAGAAATTAATATTGAAATGTCGGTTAAGGTTTCTAACTTTTGGCTTCCTTTCATTAAAATACTTGACTTAATTATAAGCTAAATTTAAACTGGTGCTTTGAGAAATTCGATATCATTATTGAAAATCCAGTCAATCTATTTACATTTTAACAAGGACTTTCGCATGCTATCGTGATAGCTACTGGAAAATTTCTTGGTTTACCGCCTTGTGTAACACTGGTAGATCGGTTTACCGCCTTGTGTAACACTGGTAGATCCAATATGAACTTCCGGAAAGCAACAGAACTACAGAAAAGCAACTTATTCAGACTTCTAGATCAGATACAATATATTTTTATTGGCATGCTGATGAATCTTCTTCTATGAATGATAAAAATTGAATTGAAAAATTGCGTTTTAAGAATCTTGTATAAAGTAAACGCAAATTTTAATTAAATGTTTTTACGGAAATCTAATGCGAAATTGCCTAGACGATTATTTTAGTGACGTATGAATAACAAATAAATTTTAAATATTGAGAAGTGTTGGATTCGTAGCTATGCTAGGATTTACAACCCTTTATTACTTTCGTTGCTACTTCCCTATTATGAAACAAGTTTATATTCTATATTACAACAAAACATTTATAATGTGCATTAGTTGAAATATATAAGAATGAGATACACTTATATTAGTATGGCATGCATTGCTTTAAAAACAAATAAGGAGATATATTTATAACTAGCCGCATTTGGCGGCAAGCCAGTTCGCCAATCTTAAAGTTCGTTAAAATTGTAATAATTAAATATTTTAAGTAATTTCTTCTTTATCAAAATATTTTTAAACTTCAAATTTTGATAGTCATATAATTCACTCATAATATTATAAAGGCCTTCAGCCATAAGGTAATAAGTATCTCTCTAATTTTCTGTTAGCTCCCGTAGAATTTAGGTTTCAAATTAAAATGGAAATGAATAAACTGCAATGAATATAATAATATTTTTTACTGAAACAAAACATTTTTTTTAATAATATGATTACTGAAAACAGAGTCACTGAGCATTTAAACTTTATTGGCACTAAAGAATACATTTCTTAATTTATGTAATGTCTCAAGAATTTGTCAACAAAATTTTCTCAGATTCATCATGAAAAGATCGATCAATTAACAATGTTTAATTTTAAATGCATCAAACACTAAGAAAATAAATAAACAAAATTGTTAAAAATAATCGATTGAAAACAAGTTAAAAAAAAGGATGTACTTAAAACTATAAGCGTGTACAAAAAATATATAACTAACATAAATACAATTTGATTACAAAAGCACACAACTAACCTAAAAATAATTTAAATCAAGTCCGAATCCGTTGAAAATAGTTGTCAACAATCAGAACACAATGCGCATACGTGAATTTTCAACGTCAGTTATGGTAACACAAATACGTGAATTTTCTACGCGAGTTGGGGTAATGCTATGGAGATCAGAAATTTTTAATTTTATTTATTCTGTTTTATTTTAATTCAAAAGTACTTCAGAATGAATCTGAAATATCGATTAATTAACAATTTTTAATTTTAAATGCATCAAACGTTAAGAAAATGCACATAATCGTTTGAAATAATCTGCCGAAAATTTCTTAAGCCTAACCTCTTTAGCGTGGGAAAAAAATGAATCCTTAATCATTTGGCGGTGGCGAAATGAAAAGAATTTTTGGCGGGAAGATTAGTTTTGAATTAATAATTAAAATTTTAATTAAAATTCAAAAAAGGAACCCCAGATGCACATTCCGGACCTCCAAGGTATACATGTACCAAATTTGGTAACTATAAGTGAACTGTCTGGCCTATAAAGCTCAAACACACATACACACACAATGAGGCTTGCATAAGTTTAGATAATTAATCTTTTAATCCTTTAAAAAATATTTTGAAATTTATAATTTTTTTGTCCCCCTTGTAACGGGAATTTCTGTACTTAAAAGCAGGGAAACATTCTTCCTATATAATATTCATATATCAGAACTTTAGAGGATAAGCAACAACGACATAATGTTCCTAGAAACATCTGACTTTCGTCACAACGCGCAATAAACGAAATCACTAAAGTCTGATTTGAATGAGCCGTATTGTATGCCTATGCTAGGGAATACCCACTGTATAGAGAAGGCAGAAAAACTCCGGCTTGCATTTTCAGTGCAACCCAATGCAGTATTGGAAAACCCATACTCTTTTACAACAGCTTATTTTTAATAAAATTTTATAAATGTAATAAAACCCTCCAAATGGTTAGGGCAAAATGAGTATCGCATAAACAAATAATTGACAAAAATCTTTATTCACGTGTTTGAACTTGTTTAACCTAAAAGTACGATAAGGATTAAATTTATTCCAATGTAACCTTTGGACTTATAATAACTCTATGGTGCAGTGGTGAACAAAATTGTGGACACTTTTGAAAATCGTTATGTTTTTGTTTTTTTAAATTTGTATGCTTATAGAAAATGTTACATTTCACAAAATGCTGCCTCTTACATATCATTTTAAAGAGAATTTAATGATGATTTCAATACAAAAAAGGAATTGAAATATTTTCAAGACAAAAAAAGTCATTCTTACTTTAATATGAATAACAAACACGGTGATGAAATGGATTTGTAATTTCTAACTTTCCTGAAAAATCACTGTTCTTGTCCCAATCAAATGTTAATAAATGCTAGCAGAAGCTGTCTTTATATTTAAAGCTGGAACAACAAGTCATTTTTGTACTTTTTTCTGTAGAAGGAAGACCGTGTTTTATGCATTCCAAGTTAGAATTTTTTAAAAACTTTTTAATATATAGTTGGAATTTTTGTAAATATTTCTAATATTTAGTTAAAAGCAATGATATCAAATAAAAGAATATATTGGACACCAAGAAAGAAAACTAAGTTTATTGTGTTAAAAGAAAGTTGTTTTTCCTATGTTGAAATTGCAAGACAGGTGGGTGTTAAGACACGTGACTACATCTGGACTCCGAAAGTTTTTTTCAAGATATCAGGAGACAAATTCAATTAAAAACAAAGTAGGAAATGACTGAAAAAGGTGAACTGCATCTGCTGATGATAGAAGAATAAAATGACTATGTCTCCAAGATAGAAGAATGCCACCAGAGTTCAATTGAGTGAAGCTGGCATTTATATCAGTTCAAGAACAATCAGGAGAAGATTATTAAATGTTATACTAAGAGGTAGAATTCAACGAAAAATCCTTATCTCAATTTACAGCAGCATATAAAACGATTACAGTGGGCAAAGGAACGCAATAATTTGATAGATGATCAGTAATCTCAAGTTATATGGAGTGATGAAACAAATATATTGTTATTCGGTAGTGATGGCGAACATATGTAGGTCAGAGAATACACGAAGAGCTACATCCTGACTGCATTCAGGTAACTATGAAGAATTCATTTAGTGTTATGACTTGGTCATGCATGTCAGCAGACAGTATTGGTCCCCTTCATGTTATCTATGGGACATTAAATGCAAGAAAGTACATTGACACTATTCTAGAGCCAAAACTTACACCTCCCATTAGTGATATCTTTCCCAACAACACATAATTTATTTTTCAGCAAGATTCCACTCCTTGCCACGCAGGAAAAATATTCAAATCGTGGTTGAGAACAAAGAGCATTGAATTATTATCATGGCCAGGAAACCGTCTTGACCTCAAAATTATTGAGAAATTATGGCATCATTTGAAAACTCTTGTACATATGAAGCTTTCATCAAATAAAAGAGAATTAATTGAGTCTATAATTGTTTTCTGACATCGTGCAATAAGGAAATAAAAGCTTAAACCTCTTGTCAGTTCAATAAAACATGAGTGAGAAGCTGTAATAAAAAATAAAGGCTACTAAGGCCTTACTAAGTACTGATAATTCACTGCAGACATCAACATCTGGACTCCGAAAGTTTACTATTATTAAGTTTACTAACCGAAAGTTTACTTATATTGACGCTCAACTTTTTTTTATTGTAAATAATTGAATTTTGCGTTTTGTACTGAAATTAGCGTTCAATTCTCATTAAAATGATCTATACGAGTTTGCATTTTGTGAAAAGTCAAATTTTATATAAGCATACAAAATTAGAATACTTGAAATTTTTCAAAAGTATCTAGAATTTTGGCCAACACTGTACGTAGAAAGGCCTGTTTAAAACTGCTAGAGCAATTTTGATTAAAATTAACATACTTCAAAATGTTTGGAATTTTACAGAAGAATCTTTATAAGCTCTGTG
>JAPMOR010061382.1:49930-230311 GCA_026543865.1 Argiope aurantia | reverse complement strand
CATCTTCAGATTGGCATATTTAAATTTTCAGGGAAAAAATTATTATTGAAGCATAACTAGGCTTTAATAGATTTCATTAAAAGGTCTAAATAGATTGATTCAACCAGCATAAACTTAATCTATTTCTTAGCATATCAATGTTGTTCTGTGCATTGTAAAATAAATGATTAAAACATAACACTTGATAGATTTAAAGTATGAAACTAATGGATTTACAAAATACAATGATTTAAGGCCTTTTATATATACTGCAAAATATATCTGTCAATTTATATAAATGAATATAGTTTAAATCCTTATCCTTGTCAAGAATAGAAAATATTAAACTCTAATTACATAACTGTACCTAAATACTAGCCCAAACATACAAAAATAGCTACAACTCTTCAAAATGTAACTTTCTTGTAGCAAACAAATGGATTTCTTAATTCTTATCAATTCTTGAAATTAAACTTGCATCCCAAGAGAAAGAACAATAAAAATCAAGGAATTAAAGCATCAAAGTAAAGATATCAAGCAACAGAGACATGAATAAGCCAATTTTCAAATTTAAGTTAACATTCAAATAAGTAAGCATATGTAAGTGCCATTAAATGAAAATATAATAATATAATTCTTTTTATAATCCTTTTTATATGGGCACAAACAAGAGCATCATTTGTCTTTTTTACTGTTATTATTTTAACATACCTAAAGAAATATTTAATAGATGTTATTTTGTGGCTTGGCCTTATTTCTGGCACATAATCAAATATTTGTAATCTGAAGGTAGTTTTATAATCTATGCAACTAAAAGAAGTATAAATTAGACATTATGAGTTTATTGGACGCAAATGAATTTCAAATAAATACTTTCATAATTAATGTTCTGCACCAAGAATAATTTTTTTTTCTGTTGTTAAAGTACATTTTTATATCCTTCCATCATCAAAAAAACCTTCACAATTTATTTCATATAAATCATCATGGAAAATGACAGACTCATAGTATGAGACAAAACAGGTAGAATTTGATATCACAAGATTTATATTGTCACTGGCTGAAAAATACATACATGCAAAATATGAAATTCAAAGATTATATGTATGTATCTTATATAAAAAAATCTTTATTACAAGATGACAGTTTTTAATTAATTGTAAGCAAATTTATTTAAAATGCAAAAACCAAGAACAAATATCTAATAATATGAGCAATATTTAATAGAACATTAAATTAATTTTGAGTTTATGAACAGCACCTAGAATCTAATGCACTTCACTTCATAAGATGTAAGTCAAGAATCTCTCAACATAAAATATTTTACTAATGTGAAAACATTAAAGAAATGTGAGAAAATACACATTATCTTTTTGTTTATGTAACATACTTTTAACTCAATGCTGATTTGGTATTGAGATAGATTTGAATTTTAATTATGTGCGAGCAAACACAAATTCACTGTAACACCTAAAAACAGCAACATGTAATATCTATAAATATGAATTCTGATAAATATTTATACTAAAATATTTCTAATAAAAGTATTTCAAAATAATCTTAACAATTCTAATGAAGTATATGTTATTTTCAATTTGTATAAATAAAATAAAATAAAATCATAAGCAATGTATTCATTTTTCAACAATAAAGCAACAGATTATATGATCAATCCTCCACATGCTTTTCAATGTCATCCTTAATATTTTCTAAGAGAAATTAAGGGCCAAAAGAATTTCAAAAAGTTCTTATTGCTAAAAAAATATTCAAACATATAAGTGTTAAAACTATAACATTTTTTATGTCACTTTCTTAATATTCTTAATATCTGTTTTCATTCTAAGTTCAGTTTTTTCAACATCAGTAATAAGTGAGTTAATTTGCTCCATCTGTTGCTTTTGCTCCCAACTGACTTCTGAGGCCAAGACTTGAAGATTGTTCAACACACTAGATATTTCTTCTATATCTCCATCTGAAATGACACCTTCTTCAGCTAATGATTGTATTTGTGCAGAATCTGGATATGATAGGTTGGATCCTGTTTGAATGGACTCATCAGAAGATAGAGGTAAAAGCTTGAAATCTGAAAGAAAAATTCTTAGATTTTTTGTTGTTGTTGTTGTTGTTGTTTACAATAAAACTGCCAAATCTGCACATTTAATAAAAATTAAATGATACATCAATAATATGAAACTCATTTTTATAAGAATAAAAATAAAATTTGCCCTGAGATTTAAAAGTTAGATAAAGAATGTAAATAAAAAAAAATCCATTTTCAAACAGTGTCACAGAAAATGCATTCATATGCCAATAGACTTGTGCATGATTGATCAAGATTCTAAATGGCATTATTATCATCATTTTATTTCTTTATCTCTAAATATTCTCAATCAACCAAGGCTATATTCTAGTAATATATTACTATGCTAGTATATTAATATTTTTTATTTCTCAGGAAAAATTATATGAATGCAATTGAGTTCCTACTTTCATTCAAACATATAAAAGAGGAATGAGAAATAGTACTAACATTTAAACTTTTTACTATTATTACAGTGAAATAAATGTCTGAAAGCATAATTTTCATAAATTTTAATTATATGGAGTATTATTGATTAAAATACTAGGATTATGACTACAATAATTCTCATGATATATATTTTTACTTGCTGAAAGGCTCTATGTATACAGGATTGCAAGTATAAAATAACTACCAGAAAATAATTGTGTTCATAAGTATTCTTTAAGAATATATATATATTTTTAAAATTTGCAAAAAATATACTATACAAAATTATACAAATGATAAATGCATTTGATTTTAAGCCATAGTGCTATGAATTTAATTAATTATTACATTAATTTTCAGTTAAATATATACATAATTTTAAATATAAATAGGCATACTTATGAATTTAATGAAAAACTCTGGATCCAAGTTTAATGTTTTATTTAAATGGTAACTTATAAATTTGTTTTAATCCTTTAATAGGAAGATTTGGCACATGTGAATATATAAACTACAAAATAGTATCAGCAGTTGTTTTTATAGTTCTATAAATATTAGAAATAAACCAAAAAAAGTTATGCATATATATAAGCATAATTTTTTTATCAGAAGGCAGATTCGAAGACAGTGAAGAGACTTCTGATTTCTTGATGTCATTTTATTTCATTTTGGAGAAGCATGCATTATCTAGAAGCATGAGTGACAGACACACAACATAGAACAACGACACAGAGCAAAAAGAGTGAAAAGCCCATTCATATTTTATCCCAGGTCTTATATAACATGAGATTTCGCCATGTGTCAATTCAATACACGTGTTGACCTTGACAAGGGCAACACAGGGATCATTTTCATTCGGCGTGTGGAACTGATGGCACATCATCTTTACAAAGCTTCAGTTGAATTAATTAAACAGATAAAGTGGAATGGGATCAGGAAACAAGAGAATACTTTAGAATGACCCCGACATGGGCCGAATTAGGCAAAAATTTAGGAAATTAATTTGAATTAAATTAAATATTAAAATATCATTACATTTATATATATATATATATATATATATAATAGAATTGCTGAATCTATAAGCATAGTACAATACCATTTATGTTACCTATAAGTTACATAGATCTATATTAAGAGATCTATAATAACATTTCTATATTTACATTTTTAATTGTAAAATTTTTATTGTACATATACAAGACTATTTTTTATATTTCTTTAATAATAGCCAGGTACTGTTAATTCAGTCAAAATTTTTTATTGTTATTTTTTAATATTTTGATGCTTTATATGTTTTTAATTTAGCATTTTTATACCATTTTTTAAAAAAATACAAATAATTTTTATTGGTATTTTTTATGCAAAAAAATTATCTGAACTCAGAATTATGTTTTCATTTACAACTGTGAATTTTCTTTGCTTTTGAGAACTGGCATTCAATCAAAAGAGGATAGTAATGAATTGTACTATAATAAAAAGAAGAAACCTTTGTTTTTAAGAAACCTTTTAACCTTTGTTTTTAATAAACAAAATTAAAAAAATAATTTATCTATCATGGATATAGAAAATGCTTTACTTTCAGCATGATCAAAATTTATAATATGCTGCCAATTCTGGGATAAAGAGATTCCATACTTTTGTGCATTGATTTCGCAAAAGTAGGATGAGAAGAAAGATTCAGGAGGAGATGTTTATATTAAACATCATAGTGAATCCAAATTATTTGTGGAATTATAAAGCATATTAATCATGAAAACTCCATACAATTGCAAGAAAAAGTACAAACATATAAAATTGTGACTTGATGAATAGTAGATTTCTATACTTATAATTTATTTACTAAAATTTTTCCTTTTTTCTGGTGAAATAGGGTTTTTTTTCAAACCAGAAACTAAATTAATCAAGATCTCTTCCAGTCTCACCCCACCCCCCAAAATGTAAAAGTCAAGTATAATTTATCTAATAATACTGCAGTCAAATTAAATGCTAGTTTTTTTTATTATTATTTTCAAAATTATCCTCTCTCTCTCTCTCTCTCTTTTTTTTTTTTTTGGTGAAGTAAAATTTAGATTAAGTTCATTCTCTGTTACTTGAGAAATATTTCAAATAGAAATAATTAATAGAAATGTTGGCAATTAGACAAATGCATTTTATACAAGATCAAAATGATTAATTCTCCATTTTCTGTTTTTTGATCAGAATATTTAATAATATTATATGAAATAATACAACAAAGTTTCATTTCACTAAATTAGCCATGCAAGTAGTATGTTTTGAATTAAAATACCATTTTACATTATACTATTATAAACAGAATAAAAATCTGAAAAAAAAAAAAAAACCAAAAAAAAAAACATCAAACAGGAAACCAAGACCATAACCTAACAAAGAATTCTAGAAATGCATTAGTTTTGGTGCATATTATTCTTTTTTAGAACAAAATAATCCAAAAATATTAGTCTCAGGATTCTAAAATGCACAACACTTACAAATCATAAACAGACATGTATAAAAATTACATTTTTTCTCATGAAATTACAAAGTCATTAAACCTTGTTTCAATATTATACATAGCAATGTGAAAAAAAGGTAAGCACATTTTAAATAACTATTCCAAAAATGATTAATGAAATAAATCAGCCATAGCTGAAATTTAATTTGTACAAATGTTAAATTTTGACAGCAATAAAGTATTATAAATATTGATCATTATTACCAGACACTGGCCAATA
This sequence comes from Argiope aurantia, assembly GCA_026543865.1. Taxonomy (NCBI): domain Eukaryota; kingdom Metazoa; phylum Arthropoda; class Arachnida; order Araneae; family Araneidae; genus Argiope; species Argiope aurantia. Next base: position 225,088 of record JAPMOR010061382.1, on the reverse strand, counting down.
ATGCCATGTAATAGTACTAAAAACATCACTAAACATATCAAATAGTATTCAATCACATACTAAAAAAAGCATTTTCTCAACTTTTCAACTGTAGCTTGAGTTATGAACATTACATTATAAATGCTTTTACAATAAGAAACCCATTAGATGAGGGATCTGGTAATTATATGTTGAAGAAGTATGATTTCTCCTTCACCTAATTATATGAACATATGACTTCCATTATGACAAGTCTTTATTTGCTTCAGAATTCAATTTAATAAATGAATTCAGAAGGTAATTAAAATAACTATCAATTTCATTTATGAAACTGGTGTATGTCATAGATTATTTAAAGTTTTTTTTTAGATATTATATGGTATATTTAGCTAAATTTATAATGAGAGTATTTTTTGTTTTAATTATAATGAAATACTTCAGAAGTTTTTGTCATGATTACTAACATGCAAGAGCAAGTATGATAAAATAATTATTTTTATAAAGTATACAATTGAAATTAAATTCTACAGTTTGAAAAAATATTTACCTAATAAACTAAAAATTTATTTAATTAAAGATTAAGCAATTTAACAAATTAGACAAAACTAATACTAATTAATTAAACTACAAATTCTTACCACTGGGCAGATTACTTGAACAAGAAGGTATTTCTTCTGCGCTTTCTTCGTACACAATTTTAGCTTTTAGATTAGGAATAGAATTCAAATATTTTAGAAGTCCTGAAAGTTGAGGACACATAATGAAACATGACTTAGAAACCCACTCTGAAGAATATACTAAACAAAATTCCCAAGGTGTTATAATCTGATGATAAGAAAAAAAAATGTTAATATTATATAGTTTTATAAAAATATTGTTTAATATACAATAAAATGATCATAATTGCATATAAAATCTATTACATTAAATGGAACAGCAATCAAGGTACAATTATTATGATTGTAATAGAAGATTTGGTACAACTTTTTAAAAGCTGTATCAGTCACCAGATAACAACCATTTTGTTACTATAATAATGTTTCCAATTCATGATCATCTTTATAAAAAACAATAAGAATAATTAACAGAAGAAATGGTTTAAAATTAATAAAAAATATAGCAATTTTATATAAAAAATAAAATTCATATACACATCCTAGGAAATATTTAAAAAATCAACAATAATATGAAGAACATGGAAGCACTATCTAGTTATAATTTCAGAAACTGAAAAGAAATGTATAACATTGCTATTTATATTAAATGAATAAATATTATGAAAAGAAATTTATACATTGGAATATTGATACTAGTATATTAATCAATTTTTTATCTTTTCAGCACAAATATAATCAATATTATTGAATCACTAATATTTAATTACAATTTCTTATGAAATTTTTCAGGAAAGGCATTATCTAAGTTGTGGATTCAGATAATCTCAACAGAATAAAGTATTTTATTCAGAAGTGAGTTCAAAATTATATCTTTAAAAGCTTAAATCATCTAAGAGAAAAAATAGATCACAGAGTTCATAAAATATGAAAAAAAAAAAAAAAAGATACCTGAAATTTTTCCAAAGTATCTCTATTAATCAATATTCTCCTATTTTGATGTTCATCCAACAAAACAATTTCATCAGCAATAATCAAAGTACCCTTTTCCCAATTCTCTTTAGATGTCTTTGAAAAAGTAAAAGTAACTTTATAGTGTTTCTGTCGAACAGCTTCTGGAGTTTTAATCTCTTCTACTTTAGATGATTCCGACTGCTTGACTGCTAGTATGGATTGAGTGAAGTTGAATGTTTTTAAAACCTTCTCGGCTTTAGTTAAGTCTGTATTTACATCTTCCAAAACAACTTGAGACTCCTGTAATTGCCTTCCTTGATCTACAAGTGCATTTGCAGCAGTTACCAAATTTGATTCCGATTCATGCAAAATACCCAACAACTCTTTACCTAAGGGTGTATCGCCTTTTGGTTTTGGAGAGCTTGTCTTGTAAGATTTGGACAGTAATGATCCTCTCCAAAACAATTCTAGCAAATTATAAACAGTGTCTCTATTTGGAAATGAAGAAAACCAGTGTTTTTCAGAACCAATAGTTACAACAAGACATGCATAAATAAAACTAGATTGCCTTTTCTCTATGCCGCAAATAGTACTCAGAGGAATATGCATATTGATTTTATTCTTATTCTCCTGTCCCTGGAATTGATAAGAATGTTCTCGAAGGGTGAATGTGCCTGAAATCCATTTTTTGGTAACAGAATGAAAATAACTACAATTCTCTTCAAGAACAGCTTGTTGTGTAGACATAATCAAATATATATATGTAGATCTAAAATAAATCAAAGCTTTTATTATATACACAATTAAAAATGTAAATATAATAATTGTTGATAATTATTTGAAATGTTTTAATGTTTATAAATATACACTGTATTTCTAAACAAGTTATAGTAAATAGCAATTTAATATAATTACCAGAAAACCAATTTTATTCACAGGAGTAGTTTAGAGAAACGAAATTAACAGAATAACAGCTATCATTGTATTAGAACATCATAATTCATAAATAGAGACTAAAGATCGGAAAATATATTTCTTTCAGAAAAAAAAAAAAAACGAATACTTTTTTTTCTGATTAAAAAAAATAAAGTTTTTATACATACATTTAAATAAGTACCTTTCGAAACTCAACATATAACAGTTAAAACAGAACGGTAAATTCCCCTTAAAGCACGATTCATGTGTCTGCAAATATTTTGATTTCAATACCGATTACCGACAAAAACGCATGACGGAAAAGGCGGAGTTTACCTGATTATCCAATCAAATCAATTATTATCTTTTGTTGCCATTTAAAACTTCTTAATGTAAGCTATTTGGTCTACAAATGGAGAACACGTATGAGGAGGGAGCTCCGTCTTTGAAGGGGCAGGAGCACAACCCCCGATAGACAAGAACTAAACACTTACGTCACAGAAAGTAATGACGTCGTCCCGAGAGGTTACACGAGTGGGTGTGAATTGGGGGACCGAGGGAGGAATTTCACCCTCTTCAAGTTTACTGATAAGAAACGAACTCTTTTCCTCCCACGCCATGTTTTAGCCAGTGCTCCTCCTGTGTTTGAGTAGACAGGAAGCGCCATTTCTTATTTGCAAGCAAAATCATTTGGATTACTAAATATAAGGAATAGAAATGCCTTTGATCTGTTGTGTTCCAAACTGTAACAGGAATGGCCCAAGAGTAAGTGTTTTTGCCTTTCCTAAAAATGAAGAGCTTAAAAAGAAATGGTTAAGTGCCCTATTGTTCGTTCACCAAAAGTTGGCACTTGGCTCCGCCCTCGTCACGTGGGATCAGACGATACTATTTCGATGATTTCGGAAGGAGAAAGTGATCAGTGTCAAGAAAGGTTGCCAATTGGCGATCGTTAGCTTTTACCCTTTTTTATATTATCATTTCAGTGAGACAATTGACGAATTCCATGAGTAATTGACTGACATTCAACATACCACACAAAATGTACATCTTTTAAAAGATTTCACCCTTAATTTGTCGTCTTTTTCTAGCTGAAAACAATGCTGAATAAAATCTTTATGTTTTCAGCTGATCAAAATAAATAAAATCTAGCCATAAGGATATTTATTTTATATTAGCTTGGCATATGCTGTCTGTAATGTAAATAGCAATAACACTAACCACTTCTTTTAAAATTGGAAAATATTTTTAAAAAATTTTTCATTACTGCATACCAAATTATCAAGGAAAATTTCTAAAAAGAGATAGACATCAATTTTATCAATGCTACTATATTTTATAAAACAGTTTATTATTTCATGTTTAATCTGTACACTATTAAAAATAGATAGTTCAAATTTTAAAATAATATACAATACTTAGTATTGTTAACACTGAAATTTTGTTGCTGAAGTTGACATTTCCATTTATAAAATTTATTAAAAGTTGGAAAAAATATAAATTTGGTTTAAAATATATTTTTCTTAAATTTGATAAATAAGTTACAGTTATTATTTTTTGGAATGAGACATAATTCCGAATCTAGTTATAATGAAGAATCCTGATTTAAATTATTTCATGAATAAAAATAGTATTTAAAAAAAATTGCATTACATTTGTAATATTACAACTTGTATTTATTAGAACTTGCTAATAAATAAAACATCAACTAGGCATTTATTCATACTGATTGAACTGATTAAATTTTATTCAAATGTTTCTAATTAAAAATAACCAAGACATTCTTAACAAAGGAAATGAAAACTGTAGGAATTAGAGTTAATTTCATCGTCATAACTATCATCGATGTCATCATCACTAAAATTGCTCTCGGTATCAGAATCCGAATGGATGTTGAAAGAAATGTTTTCCACGACTTCTTCGACAATGCCGTCAGTTTCCCAATACTTTTTTTCAATGTGCTCTATATGTTTGCAATGTTTTTCCCATCTCATATTACCAATATTTATCGTGGCTTCCGAAGCAAGACTTTCAAGACGTTGAAAACTCATGTCGGCAGTCGCATTTCTCTCTCCCACGTAACGTTTAACATCCGCCCAAATGAATTCTATTGGGTTTAAGTCACAGTGGTATGGGGGAAGTCTCAAAACATCATATCCTTGTTCTTTTAGAATTTCGTCAATGAAATATTTTTTTTCGCCTCTTGCATTTGCAGCAATCAGTTCAAGTAACTGAACTTTTCGCATTTTTTTTATCATATGGGATTTGCTTTTTTTTTCCAACCAGGCACACATTTTATCCTTTTTTGAGCTTTTTGTGGGTACGGAATCCATCACTTTTGTGTGATAAGCTGCATTATCCATAACTATTGCCGAATTCGTTGGAATATTAGGTAGCAGCTTCTCAACTATCCATTTTTTTAAATTATCAGAGTTCATCTGCCCGTGATAATCTCCAGTTGCAGATCCAGCTTTAAATATTAATCCGGCATTTGGAACGAAACCAGATTCTGATCCAGCATGTCACACTATCAGACGATGACCTGAGCTATCTATGATGGCAGCGACAATTTTTTCACCTCTCCAACATTTCTCGGATGAAAGATTGCTGTCCAACCAAATTTCATCTACATAAACTATGTTCCTCGTTGCTTCTCGGAAATTTTTCATTTCCCTAAGAAAACGAAATCTCCAGGCTACAATGTGCGATCTTTCAATTAAGATCTGTCTCTGGTTTCCGCAACGTTTGTACTGAAAACCTGCAATGTGGAGGTATTTCCATAGAGTTCCTCTTTTCCAAGGAAAATTTATTCTTTCCTTCACCACGGGAAGCAATCGAGATAAAGATGGAATTTTGTTATTTGCATAAAACTCATTCACAATATTTCGAAGAACACACAGATCAAAATTGTCCAATATTGCATTTCGAGTCTCGGGACGCTTTCGATGTTTCCCTGGCATAGATAACTGTCCATTTGTAGAAATATCTTCATTTTTAGTTCGCTTAATTGTTCTAAGTGAAACACCAGTCGCTGAAGCAGCACGTTTTTGGGCTTGGGAAAGGGGAAACAAAAGTGTTTCAGCTCTAGCCTCATCTTCACAAAATTTAGTAACATTATTTATTATATTTCTCTCTTTCGAGTGAATAGTTCGCCTTTTTAAAGGCATTTTGCAGTTGTCAGCTTTGAAAAAAGCAGTTTTTGAAATTAAATATATATTATTTATTAATAACTAGATAGAAGAACGAAAAGTACGACAGCAGACGATAAAACAAAGTGAAAAAGAGTAAACATTCGCCGTTTGGCGCGCATTTAGGGTTGTCTCATTAACAAGAGTGGGGGAGTTTACTCGTCTTCCCCGCGCTGAAATGAACTCTACCTCCAAGAAGGCGGACTGAAGTGCCTTCTCCTGGTGAACATAGAATACATCGTGAAAGATTTTATCCGACGTAGCATAGTAGGGTAAGTTTATTTAATTATTTTAAACTAAGGCTTAATGTTTCTAAATGAAAAATAATTGATTCTCACATTAGAAATTTAACAGCTCAGTAATATCCATTATTCGTGATTTTAATCAAGTGCATTATGAAAAGAATTATTTCATAAAATGATGCAATGTAGGCAGTATTATTGTCAATAATAATTATAATATTTGCCGTAATTATGTTTACATGCTTTGTTTACTATTATATCTATAATTACGTTTATATAGTTAAATTTTATTATATTGCCGCATTGAAGAAAGACAGTCGAGTTTCCATGGCCGAATGGTCATGGCACTGGTCTCGTGATCAAGAGACCTGGGTTCGAATTCCGCTAGAGACAATGCTATTAATAGTATATGTAAATGCTTAATTCCTTGATTTTATGTTTTCCTTTATTTCATGTTCTAGAAGATACTGCACATTTTTCTAGTTTACCAGACAAGTGTTCTCGACTTTTCTTACTGTCTTCAGAAGAGTATTCTGGAACTTTCTCTGCTTGAATAAAAGCAGAAGTTTTGTCAGTTACTGTATTCTCAGTTCTGAGTTGAGTTAATAAATTGGTTTATCTCTGCTTCTTGTGTGTGTTATTGAGTTATATACTATAGTTCTACGTGACAATATAACATAACGATAAAAGCATGAGAGTAAACAATAATAGTTATATATTGTTTTAAGTTGTATATTTGTTACTGTATTTAAATTAAAGGAAGTCAATATTTACGAATAATTTCCTTTACTGTAGGTCTGTGAATTACATTTAAAAAATGATATTGAAAGAGAAACTAGTCTATTTGATTTGAAGTCAGGAAAATTATTAAGTGCCCCTCTTAAATATCCGAGACTAGTGACTGGAGCAATTCCATCTCAGATGCCAAATTGTACCTCTAACATGTCATCTTCAACATTTCATAGGAAAAATCCAGAAATAAAAAAGATGAAATTGGAGCAACAATATATAGAGAAAGTTCTCCAGGAAAGCATAAAAGAAAAAAAAAATACGATGAGACAAGAGAATTTAAAAATTTGGAAGAACTAAAGCAGCGCATTTCTTTAGTATATTTGAAAATTTTCTGGAATATCATTCATAAAGAAAACAAAATTTTATTCGTGAATATTGAATTAAGTTCTGATCCTGAAATTGCATTGTCTATTGTAATAAATGATTTATTAGAGGTGTCAGCTTTTGTTGGAAAAACAAGCTTGTCAAATATTCTAAACATTTCTTCTTTACCTATAAAAATCAATAACATCAACACTTTAAATGAAATATTAGAGCATCTGCCAGAAATGAAGACAAATAATTCATTGCTGAATTCTGATACTGCTTCCAAGATTCATAGTTTCATGGATAATTTAAATATAACCCAAGAAAATTTAACCAATGCTATAGCATTTATTAAAGAGCAATCTGCCTTGATTATTCAAAATGAGCAAAGTAAAAGGTACTCCACTGAAATGATGATATTCTGCTTAATATTTTATTCAATGGCTCCTCATACATATAAATTTGTCAGAAAGTCTGGCTATATTTTGTTACCTCATCCTGTAACTTTGAGAAATATATGCATACCTATCAACACTTGCCCTCAGTAAGAGCAGAACGAATTGCATTTCTTAAGATACATTAAGCAGAAATTACAATTCATAGTATCTGCAGATAAAAATGTGATTCTTCAAATAGATGAGATGCACATCAAACCCTACTTTGATTACAAAGGGGGGAAATATATCAGGTTTCAGTTACAATTCAGAAAATGCCGCCACAAGTGTTATGAATTTCATGATAAATAGTATTTCATCGTCATATAAAGATGTTGTTCACATTCTTCCTGTAAATAAAATAGCAGCAGACGTTTTATATGCATTCATTAAAAAAATTATTATTGGATTAGAAAACATTGGTTTTAAAGTGATATGTGTAGTAACAGACAACAATTCAGTCAATCAAAAAGCACTGTCTCGATTCGCTTCTCCTTCACGGTCATATTCAATTCTTTATCCTCATCCGGTAAATAACGAACGACCCCTTTTTTTCATGATCGATACTGTCCATTTATTGAAGAATATTCGCAATAACTGGATCAATCAAAAGAATGTTGATAAGTGTATGTTTTACCCTAATTTTAAAGAAATTACCTCAGAAAAAAATTCACAACAAGATTGTATTAAAAATTCTCTGGAAAGTAACGATAATGTTATTCACTCTAATGATGAAATTATTCAGGGTTCTAGTAATAAATCTGACAATTTAGAATAGTTGCTCTAAATCCACATAAAATTTATATGTCTTGCACATCATACTTTTTAAATTTATTAATTTGTGATACCATTTCCAGCAGTATATATTGTAAATTTTTTTATGGATATTACAACTTCTATATGCTTTTTTATACCCTTTGGGGAGCCAGGATGGATTCCGTTAAAGCAATGTATACACAGTTTGAAAAAATGTGTAATGTCCTAGAATAATTTATTGAAGCAAATAGAGATAGTACAGCGGTATGCGAAGTAAAAATATTGAAATCAATAAAAGAAATGCCATTTATTTTATACTTAATAGCATAGTTTTCAATATTGCCCAAAATTAACACTACCAATGAACTATTTAAACTAAAAACAGTCGTTTTTTATTCGGCTTTTAAACTGATCAGTAAAATTAAAACTGTTCAAAATTTAAGTACAAAATTCAACACATTTAGTGATAAAATGCAATTTGAATAATTCAGAAAATTTTCTTAAAACACGAATTTGAAAAAGAAAAAGATAATATTCTGAAATAAAAAAAGATGAAGTTAAAGAATTTGGGTATTAAAAATATCACAGCATTTGATACTGTCATTGTACAGAGAGAAGATAGATTTAAAAATGTGTCAATTTAATCACTTATATAAAAAATTTCAAATTCAGTAAATTAAAAGTAAGGAAGAAGTGTGGTTGGTCAAGGCGTGAAGAAGCTTACAAGCATTTTCTGTACAAATCATCGAAAAAAAATGGTGATTTTTCTGAAGTAATTAAAAGCAAAAACAAATTCATTTAACAAATATACACGCAATAGCATTATATATAAAGTTTGTATTTTTTTTTTTTTTTTACTTTACAAAAAGTTTGAGATTCTAAATGGTTTCTTGCACCCAATATCCTTTATAGAGAAGGCCAGCTCTGATTATAATTCAGAACTTATGTACCATATGTGAAGAAGAAATTTTGAAATTTTCTAATCAAAAATATTTCGCAACAGATATAATTTTTAATGATGTAGTGAATGAAGAACAAGGGCATGATTATGGCAAAGGCATTTCAGGACATAAACCGGAAAATGTTTATAGATTGGCAATCTGGTCTGCAATCAATGCATTATTGAATAATTACATGATAGTTTGAAAAGCTCTTCTAAAATCGGAAAGGAAAGAAAATTTGATAAATTTAGTAAAGATATTTCTAACAAAATAATGATAAAATATATAGTTAAATAAGAAAGCTCTTATAATGTTTCAAAGATTTATTGGATATTTTTTGAAGTATCAATAGAATAGAATACTGTTTCGTGAAATATTGCATACCAAGCACCGTATCTCCAGCGTGGTGTGGAAAGCGGCTGCATTTTAATTATTATTGAATTCTACAATATATGTGTGTTGAATTGCATGATATGGAAGTATATGAAATGATATTAACAAGTGAAAAGTAATTTCTCTTCACTCTCTAGCGCGCAGAGACTTGATGTTAAGGGAATGAAGTGTACCGTCTCGTTGTGACGTCACGGAAAGCCGCAGAGGCCTTGTCTATCGGGGGTTGTGGCAGGAGCTGCTTTTGCGGGTGATTTCACCGAAGAAGCCAACGAAACCCAGAGTACAGACCCCTGGACTGGTCCTTTTCAGAACCATTGCGCAAAGGGGGATCAGGGCTCTTCTTCTGAAAAGGAAGTTATGGAAATTCAGCCGTGCCAAGCCAACAACAGTGAAGTTCAAGATCAAAGATCAAGTGAAATAATGAATGAACAGAGGCCAACATCACCATCGTCAATCTATTTTGCAGATGAATATATTGCCGAGCATAGCCTGGAGGTGACACAGGCTATATCACTCAAAGAAAACTTGGGGAACTGGGCACAAGCCCTAGCATCAGCGAAGTCAGAAGAGCACCACACACAAGTAAAGAAGGAGATTGCACAGGTAAGCGGCTGTTTGAACAATCTTTTAGTTAAGTTAGGGATCCTCCTTTTCAAATTACCAGAAAATGTGAGAAAACTAATTTTAATCTGTGAAAGAGTTAGGCTTAAAAATGCCCCTAGCGCAACCTCAAATGTAAATAAAAATAATGAAAAACCTAGCGTAAAAACCACTCCTAAAAGGAAAATTGATCTCAGTGGTAATGTTGTTAACAAAAATGTAACTTCGCCGAAAGGCAGCCCTGTTAAAGAAAAAAAAAAAAAAAAAGAGTAGCCGATGAGGATGGCTTCATAGCTCCGGCAGCGCACCTCATCAGAAAAGTAAAAAATTTAAAAATAAATAATGAAAAAGTTAACGAAGAAATAAAAACTAAAAAACTTCCGGAAGGAATAGAAGATGTTGTGCTAGACAAAGAGGTCGATGCCGAAATTCCACCTGCACAACAAAAACGAAGAGTGCCACCCTTCTTTGTTACCCCCAGAGCAGACTTTAGAGCGATGCTCATTATTCTAAAACTTGAGGCTCCTTCCCTACGCTCAGTAATGAGCAATAAATTCTTAAAAATTACAGTAGAGACCGAGGAATTGCACCGGAGCCTTTCCCACCTCCTCGAAGCTCAGGGTGCTGAGTTTAAAACCTTTATGTTAAAAACAGATAGGCCCATAAAGGTCGTACTTCGACGACTTCCCTCCTGCACACCTATTGAGGAAATTAAAGAGGAATTACAAAAGGAAGGGTTCGCAGTTGTTACTATCACTCAACTGTCAAAATTTCAGACCAAGTCACCGATGCCGTTATTCTATGCACAGGTTGCAAACGGCCTTCTGTCAGAAACGGTTTAAACTCTCACTGAAATGTTTGGCACAAAAATTTCAGTGGAGCGCTACAGAGGAATGAAGGGGCCTTCTCAATGCTGGCGGTGTCAGGGCTTCTTCCACAGCTCTGAAGAATTTAAATTACCTATTAAATGTGTAAAATGTGCAGGACCTCACAAAGCTAAGGACTGCATGTTAGCATACGAGGATAAACTTATTTGTGCTAATTGTGCAGGTGATCACGCGGCGAACTGGCGCCAATGCCCCCGTTTCCCTAAACCAAGTGGTAGAAACAACACCACTACTGTTCGATCAGTGCATGACAATTCCATTAATGAAGAAGCAGGAGTTGAAACTTTCATAGGTTTTATTTTCACATATATATGGACACGGACATTTCTAAGCTACCACACAAACACATCATAACACCAAGACGAAAGAGAGAATGTACATGTCGCCATGTCGGCGTCTCGAATACATCTGGTTAGGGGAACAGAATTTTCCCTTTTCTCCACTGGAGGGAATCAAAACTCTAACATCCACCCCCCCGGATGAAGACCTTCATAAATTTGCATACTATAGTTACAACAGAACAATAAGTTCACAATAATACAAATTATACAATTAGTATAAATACAAATACAATTCTGATTATTAAATTCCATTATATATATTATATAACTAAAACAAATAACAATAACATTAATACACTTCATTCCCATGGGGTAAAATAGCTATATCACGAACATTTCGTTTTAGGATATTACCATTTGGCAATTTAATATTGACTACTCTAATTTGGTTGTCATTACCGTGGAAAACTTCAGTAATTCTTCCTAATAATCACTTCGTTCCAGGTAAATTTTCATTTTTTATCAGAACAAGTGTTCCGAGTTCTATATCATTCTTATTGAATTTCCATTTGTAACGTTGTTGTAAACTGCAAAAATAATCACGTTTCCATATTTTCCATATGCTTTGAGAAAATTTTGTAATTTTTTGCCATTTTGATAATCGATTTTCATTTAAGTTAATTAACAATGGTTCGGCAATTCCATTTATTGGTCTGCCAATCAAAAAATGACCAGGTGACAAAGTTTCAAAATCGTCGAATTCTGGAGATAGCGGAGTAAGGGGTCTAGAGTTTAGGACGCCTTCAATTTCAGCCAAAATTGTTAGAAATTCTTCCAGAGTTAGTTTTTGATTTCCTAGTACGCGTTTTAAATGGAATTTAAAAGATTTTATTCCGGCTTCCCAAATACCTCCAAAATTCGATGATTTAGGTGGAATGAACTTCCATTCAATAGATTCTGAGATTAAAAATTCACTTAAACATTGATCAGGAGAGTTGACAAGATTATACAGCCTTTTAAGTTCTTTGTTTGCACCGACAAATGTTTTGGAATTGTCATTGAGAATTTTTGCACATTTACCTCTCCTTCCAAAGAAACGCTTTAAACTTGCAATAAAACAGTCAGATGTTTGATCTGTTACGAAATCAAGGTGCAAGGTTTTAGTACATAAGTACGCATAAATTACAACATAAACTTTGTTTACTATACCTTTTCACTGATTTTTGAATTTTAAGAAGAATGGGCCAGCAAAGTCAATACCAGTAATGTTGAATACATGATTAGGGGTTACGCGATCAACTGGTAAATCACCCATTAATTGGGATGTTAAAACGGGTTTGTTTTTCACACAAGTAATGCAATTAAATATCACCTTTTTACAATTATGTTTACCATTGATTGGCCAAAATTTCTGACGTACTTGATACAACAAACCTTGTGCTCCCAAATGTAAATATTTCTTATGATAATGCACTAAAATATTGTAAGTTAAAATATGATTCGATGGTAACACAATAGGATATTTTGAATAAACATTTAATTTGGAATTTCTTAACCTGCCTCCCACTCTTAGAATATCATTTTCGTCCAAAAATACATTTAAGGTTGACAGTTTACTTTTCCTTGAAACATTCTTACCTCTTTTCAAATCTCTAATTTCTTCCTTAAATTTACCACATTGAACTATTCGGATTAATTGGTTTTCTGCCTGAATCCTTTCATTAGCTGTAATGGGTCCTGCAGTCCTTGACTGAGGGTACCTGCAATTAGCTGAAAATCTAAAAATATATGAAATAATACGAATAAGTTTTACATAGTCTTTTGTGATTTTGAGAAGTTTATCGAGAAAATCATCACAAATAGTTCCGGCTACAGTCATTACTAGGTTTCTCGATGGAACATAGTCTTTCCTTAATTCGTTTGCTACTTCAACTTCGTTGAATTCGCTGTTCACTGTGTTGTCAAGGCATAGATCTGGGTTAAACAACCAGTCTGGACCATGCCACCAAACATCATCTTCCGCTAACACTCGGATAGACAGTCCTCGGGTTAACTTGTCTGCGGGGTTCGTCTTTCCTCTGCAGTAATTCCACTTTTCTCGATTGGTTTTCTCCTGGATCTCCCGTACGCGATTTCTCACAAACTCCTTCCATCGTAGAGGGTTTCCTTTTATCCAATGAAGGCCGATTTGCGAATCCGACCAGAAGAAGATGTGGTCAGATGTAATCCAGGGAAATGCTTGCTTTAAGTATTCTGCTAATCTGGCAGAAACAAGGGCTCCCATGAGTTCGAGTCTGGGCAGACTCAATTTTTTCAATGGAGCTAGGCGGCATTTCGCCACTATGAAACTGGAGTTCACCTCCCCGTTTGTCACTTTCCTGAAGTAGGCCACACAACCATAAGCCTTTGGGCTTGCATCGGAGAAAATGTGAATTTCAGCCATTGGAGTCTCTGCATCAAGGAAGTAAGGACGAGGCAAAGAAATCTGAGGGATAGTTTTTACCTCATCCAGCCACGACAGAAATGTCTCTTGAATGTCCGGTGGTAGTGGTTCATCCCATTTCAGCTCCCGTTCCCAGGTGTTCTGTAGTAACAACTTCATTCTGACAGTAAAAGGGGTTATCATCCCCAATGGATCAAACAGCATCCCACAGATGCTCAGAATCAATCGCTTCGAAAGATTACTGCCCTTCAGCTTAGAAATTTGATGAATGTCTATGGTAAATTTATCGTTGATATTGTCCCAAATGAGTTCAAGAATTTTTAATGGCACACCTAATTCTTCGGATGTTTCACGACGGTCAACATTAGCTTGTTTCCAAGCTTCATTTAGAATTGGGGAGTTCGTAGCCCATCTTCGAAGATTCATGCTGGCCTGACTTAGAATGTAAATCATTTCTTTGCTCAATTTTATAGCTTCGGAAACGCTTGACGTACCAGCTGCTAGGTCATCTACGTACAAATAGCTCAACATTTTACATGCTTCTTCATATTCACTTCCGAATTTTTCTAAATGCAGTTTAATAACTGCGGCAAGTAAGAATGGGCTGCATTTTACTCCAAAGGTGACTCTTTTATATTGGAATGTTTCAATATTGTGAGGGCTGAAACCGAGATTAGGACAGTCCCCTTTCATCCATAAGAATTTTAAAAACTGCCTATCTTCCTCGGCGATCCCTACTTCTAAAAATGCCCGCTGAATATCTGCACTAAAAGCAATTTTGTGTAACCTAAACCGTAGCAAGATTTCAAGTAAATCAGGATTTAAGTTCGGTCCGCTCTCTAAACAATCGTTTAATGATAACGCGCCTTTTCCCTTTGATGATGCGTCAAAGACAATCCTAACCTTTGTACTATCCTTCCGTTCTCGAACTACAGCATGATGTGGAAGAAAATAACCTGTGTTCATATTTTGGTCTAAATTCAAATTTACTCGTTCTATAATACCTTCTCTTAAGTGTTCCTTTATGATGCCATCGTATTTAACGAATAATTCTTTGTTTTTATCTAATGTTTTGTTTAAACCGAATAGACGACGTTTTGCAATCTCATAATTACTGCGTAATGCCTTATTATCCTCCTTCCATAACAAACGAGTTTCGTATCTTTTGTCTTTATACGTCGTATTTTGTTGAAACGATTTTAAAGTTTCTTTATCTGAAAGAGACACTTCTTTATCCGCATTTATCCCAATCGTTTCTAATAACCAAAAATCTTTTACCCTATCAAAGCTCGATTCCTCACCCTCGACGATCAAATGGTTAGCAGATATCTCCTTACAATCAATTCCCATCTCCTTTCCCAGAAGCAAATATCCGAAAATACTATCAGCTGCAATCAATCTTTTACTAATCCTTATATTCCTTTCGCCTAAAATCTCTGAAATATAATCCGAACCAATCAAGACATCAATCCTCTCAGAAGTACTAACATCTGCTAACTCAATTCCCTTTTCCAACACTATGTTTCTAACAAACTGCGATGGAGTATGAATTTTCGCCGAAGTAATCGAGTCAAAAACAACCGCTTGTATTTCAACACACCGAGTCGGGTGTTGTACATTCCTTAACGTAATCTCCACTACATCGTAAACACGACGCTCAGCGGTTTCACTTCCGAAAGTGTGAATAGCTAGAACTTCCCTGCCCACTGTTTTCAATCCCAATTCCTCGACCACCCCTCTCAAGATGAAGGATTTATTGGCCCCGCAATCCAACATGCAACGCAGGTGCGTCTTACTCCCCCTTCGTCCGTTCACCACAGCTGAAAATGTTTGTAGTAAAACCGATCCAGGGACCCTATTTTTTCTTTTATTTTGTTCGGTACTGAAAGATATCATGGTAGAAGTGGTATTATTTTCTTTGGGGATAAAAGTCCCTTCTTCGACTGGAGGGGAAATATTCTTAGTTACGGTATCGGGTTGCGGTCCTTCGCAAATTAAGGAATTATGTGAAAAAGAACCACAGAGCTTACATTGGTAGTTACTATGGCAGAATTTTCTTATGTGATTCTGAAAACATATAAAGCATTTTCCCTTAGCCATTAACGATTTTTTCTTTTCATCAATATTAACTGAGCAATCATGGCTCATGTGTTTTTCAGTACAAAAGATACATTTTTGATTACTCATTCTGTCATCAGAAGAAGGATAATAGTTTCTTTTTGAATTAAATTTACGATTCGATTCAGATTTATGGTGAAATGAATCAGCGTGTGTCGTTAAGGCATTCGTATGCGAAGAATATTTATTTTTGTAAGCTTGATCAGGTTTGCTTCTAAAAGAATACTCCTTTAAATTAGAAATTTTAGGATTTGCTAATAATAAAGAAGCTTCCCTGCACTCTAATTCTGTTCTTAAGAATTCTGCTAAATCAGCGATATCAAATAATTCACCTGCCCTACGGTGACGATTATAGTTTAAATTTAATTCTTCGGGTAGCTTTTGTAATATTACAGGGCACAATAGGTTACTATAAGTACCTGTAGCTACATTTAATGATTGCAACGATCTAATTTGAGTTTCTATTGCATCATACATTTTTCTTAAGGCTGTTACATTTGAGCAAGTTTTTACTGGATCAATCAATAAAAGTTTATGCATGTGAGAAGATATAATTATATCTGTTCGGCCAAATCTTTCTTTTAATAACTGTATCGACGCATCATAATTTTGCTCAGTTAATGAAAATCCCGATACAGCATTTAAGGCAATTCCACGAAGATACGTTTTTAAATAAGTAAATTTCTCAATTTTTGTTAATGAATCATTTTTATGAATCGCAACTTCAAATGAATTCCAAAAATCTATAAATTGACTGCAATCGCCCTGAAAAGTTTGTATATTTAATTTCGGTAAATTAACACTTTGATTTCTTAAGGGGATAACATTTTCCGCATTATTTGCAACTGGACTGTTTGTCCTTACTTGTGGGATATCCCTCAAATTTTCTATTTTGTCTTTCTAGCTTAGATGTTAGTTCGATTGCTTTGTCTTTATAATCTTCGCATAACTCAATTTCTCCTTCTATTTCGCTTAAATCTATAATTAATTGAATACTGTCATCCAAGCTAATTAAATCCCTCAATTTTTCCGTGAGCTGAGCTTTTAAACTCACAAGCTCATTAAGTTTTGTTTCTTTCGTATATTCATTACAAATTTCTCTGCTTAAGGAATTTTTTTATTTTAGTTAAATGTTTCGTGAAGATAGTTCTTAATCCTTTCCTTTTTTCCTTTAATCTATTAATATCCATTTTAAACTAAATAATTCAAAAAAGCTTAGAACAAATAATAAATGTGCCCACCTCTGGTTTCAGCTCCTTACTGCGCTTCCTCCAAATTGTCGTGCTTTCCAAAAAAATTCCAATTTCCAAATTTCAACATATCACGTCTAGGGTACACCACGTTGTTCGATCAGTGCATGACAATTCCATTAATGAAGAAGCAGGAGTTGAAACTTTCATAGGTTTTATTTTCACATATATATGGACACGGACATTTCTAAGCTACCACACAAACACATCATAACACCAAGACGAGAGAGAGAATGTACATGTCGCCATGTCGGCGTCTCGAATACATCTGGTTAGGGGAACAGAATTTTCCCTTTTCTCCACCGGAGGGAATCAAAACTCTAACAACTACTAATTTCCAAAAAAGTCACCCCTCCAAAAAATCCATAAGGGATATACCCAGGAACTATCGACCTCCAAAAAATTTCAGAAAAGTGGAAGATAATGTGCCGTTCTCAAAAATTCTGACGAATTCAGAGTCAGAATTTCCTCCATTAGAGACCCCAGTAGAGAGTGAAACTATCTCACCAGCTGCTAAAACCCCTATTCCAAATCAGTCGGTCCCAGTGGATACGATAAATACCAAAATTTTTACCGACATCTTTTTAGGTTTAGCTATGTTCATGAGAGAAGATTGGTGCGAAGCACTTCTTCTACTCCAAGCTTATAAAAAGGCTTTACCAGCAATTCGTGCTGCATCCCACGATGCTGATATGGCGTATTTTCTTTTTTCCGAATACGTCAATCTTAGTTACGGTCTCGAACATTAACATTCAATCGTAACAACATAATAAACTTGCATAATCTTAAAGTTTGCACCTAGAATACAAATAGTCTGCGGTCCAGGATCGCCGAATTGAGAGACTTTGTATCAGAGCAAACTCTTGATGTGTTATTGGTTCAAGAAACCCTACTCCCCCCGGAGTGCACACCCCCAATCGCTAATTACAGGATTTATAAAAATGATAGATCCGGAGATAGGAATAATTCTCAGCGCATTTACGGAGGTACTTGTATTTATGTGAAATCAATAATTGAGCATCACATCATCCCCACTCCAGTTTTAGAGAGGATGGATGCGACAATTATTGAGGTTAAATTAGGAAATATTCCCCTTCTCAAAATTGTGTCAGAATATGTTCGATCTGGGAGTTCGTACATGTTCCATCTGGGGGATTTGAAAAAACTTTTAAATTTAGGCCCAAACGTCATCATTGCGGGTGATATGAACGCAGGTCATATCGCTTGGAATAATTTAAAAACAACAAGATATGGAATCCAGTTGTATAATTTTTTTGGAAAGCAGGACGGAATCAATGCTTTGGCACCCCACTCTCCAACCCACATTAATCAAGTTAGCTCTAATGATTCCGTCATAGACTTCGCAATATTAAAGCGAATTCCTTTCCACTCTCAAATTAGTGCTAAATTCTTTAGATTCAAATCACCTTCCAGTAGTTTTGACTTTTAATACTGGAACCTTTTCTCTAAATTCACCAGCACAATTCTCCACCAACTGGGAGAACTTTCGGCATATCTTGTTTATGTGATTTTATTATTTATAATATTTTGTTTTTATTTAATTATTTTATTAGCATTTATTATTCTTTGTATATTTATTCATATAGTAAAGATTAATACTGAACATAGGTGGCGCAGTATGTGCTAAACCTTATGTATGCTTGGAATGTGGGGGAGGCGCACTTAAGCTTTCTTTTTGTAAACACTTCTCCCTGAGAATTGGTGTGAAACTGGTGCAAGCAGGCACCACTCGCTCGTTTGTTAGCGGCAAAAAGAAGTATTCGTTCACTCTTTGTTAGCGGCATTTTCTACTTTAATTGTATATAGTATTATGTGTCACTTTATATATGTGTGATTATCGTCCATGTGTGTTATTATATGTGTGTGTATGAAAATAAATAAGAAAAAGACAAGAAAGCATCGTTCCTTGGCTTAAATACACACACCCAGCTACATATCTTAAATTCAAAACCCCTCTCCCCTTCAAAATTAATAGCAATGATGACGCAGAATTTGCAGTTCGTAATTTAGGAAAAATTCTAACAGAGGCACTCGCAGAAACCTCAAAACCAAAATTTAACAAACCTCCAGAGAAGCTTCCTTTAGAAATCCAAAACAAAATTAAACTGCGAAACTACCTGCGAAGAGTTTGGCAACATTCTCGCGACCCTCAAGTGAGAACGGAACTTCGCAGAATCCAGGATGAGATAAAAGGGTTAAAAGTATGTCATTTTGAGCAACGGCGAGTTGAGCAGCTTGAAAACCTAGACACACGTGGCCTCTGGCGCCGCTCTTCCTTTCTTCGAAAACCATTCTCCCCTATTCCCCCCAAGAGGTGAAATGGGGGAACTCGCCCTTGCTCCAGTTGGAAAGGCGGAAGTTTTGGCAGATAGCCTCCAGGACCAGTTCGCATCCCACGTAGACGCGTGGCTGTCGAACCTCCCCTGACGAACTACGTCACAGATCAGCTGCAGAGCTTTTTGACACGTGACCACGTAAACGAGCCCGTTCGGCCAACGGAGATCATAGAATTTATGAAAAACGTTAAGCCGAATAAATCGCCAGAATTGGATTTAATTACAAATCGCATGATTAAAAACCTCTCCCCTAGATTTATTTTATATTTAAATTTTTTAATAAACAAATTAATGGAACTGTGTTATTTCCCCGATTGCTGGAAAATAGCTGTGGTTCTCCCTATTCCAAAACCAAACTCAGATTTGAGTTTACTTCAAAATTTCTGTCCCATCTCGCTACTAAGTAGCTTGAGCAAAATGTACGAATCTGTGCTTCTCAAACGTCTGAATCAATTTCTCAGCGACAATAATATTCTAATTTCCGAACAATTCGGATTTCGTAAAAATCTGTCGACGAATTCGTGTTACAGAATTGATTCAGCTGCGGCTTTGTGAATTCGTATTACCAGCTAATTCGTTCACCAGCTAATCCGTGTTACAGAATTGATTCACAGCGGCTTTGTGAAGTCTCAAACTACAGGTGCACTTTTTCTGGACGTAGCCAAAGCCTTTGATAAAATTTGGCACGAAGGGTTTTTATTCAAGTGCATTGGACTTGGATTTTCGGAGCAATTTGTCAAAATTTTACGCTCGTACCTACTTTCTCGTAATTTTCGGGTGCGAGTAAACGATGTAATTTCTTCCCCCAGACCAATCCTGAGCGGTTGTGCGCAAGGGAGTTTACTCTCTCCAACTCTTTCTAACATTTATGTTAACGATCTACCTAGAGCTAGTAATTGTTATTTAGCAATTTTTGCAAACGATACCGCCATTCTCACACAGCATAGGGATCCAAACATAATCATAGCAAACATACAACAGTACATGACCGTTTTACAGTGCTGGTTCATCGGCTGGAAAATAAAAGTCAACCCAAGTAAATGCCCGTACCTCCTGTTTACTAAAAAAAACTGGTAATGCCTGATTTAGCCCCAATCCAAATTTTCGGCCAACCCTTCCCCTTCGTAAATGAATATAAATACTTAGGGTTAATTTTAGACGTCAAATTAAGCTTTAATAGTCATATTAAAGCAGCCCTCACCAAAGCTACAAGAATGAGTATTAAACTCAACAGCTTAATTTCTCCTAGGAGCAAGCTATCGATTAGGCTCATGCTTCTGCTCTACAAAGCTATTTAAGACCAATTTTAATGTATGGCTCCTAAATTTGGGGGGCAACTTCCGCCACTAACATTTAGAGGTTGTAAGTTTATCAAAATAGGCACCTGATGAAGATTGTACACGCCCCCTGGTATATCAGGAGAAAAAATTTACATGACGATCTCAAAATTGAACCTGTTTCGGACTTTATTAGAAGAACATCAATCAAATTCTTCTAAAAACTACCCCAGATTCGTAAGAAGTTACTTAACCTACCTGCATATGATCCAGCAGTATCTTGCTCGAGGAAGAGACCGAGAGCTGCGATAGACAATGTTTACATTAATTTCCCCTCAGTAAAAGAACTGAGAATTAATTAACTCTGTTCCAATCTGGTAGATTAAACTTATCAAAATTATTTATTTTGGCCTCAGATAGCTACGATGAGATACACGCGTGAAATTTCTTAAAATTTTTTCTTTCAGTAAATTTATTTAAAAAAAATCAGTCCCATCAGTTAATAAGGCACGCGCAATGTAATTCCATTAAATTTCTCTGTATTTTACCCCATTAATAATCTAAATATTATCTTTAATTTAATAATTATATCATAAATAATAATAAAAAAAATTAAATACCAAATTTCATGACGTTAGAGCTTTATTGCGCTCTTCCAAGCTTTAAATTTAACTTTTCCTTAAACTAACAAATTAAAGTATATATTCCAAATTATGATGTGAAGATGCTCGTGACCACTTTGTGACATCGCGGAACTCCGAAACACCACGACGTTGAACGAAACACAATCTAGAAATCGACTCTCTCTATGTCAACCTTTTTGTGTCCAATCATAGGCATTCTTTCTCCGTCGATGTGGTTTGTTGCTTACTGTATTGTGATTGGTTAGAAAATTATGTGTTTATTTACATTATAGATGGAAGTCAAAGAGGGGGAAGTTTTCGCCCTAAATAAACATAACAAGGAAGAAATTTTTTTTCCTCATATTCATTTATTATCCTGAATGTATAAACATTGTTCAGAAAGCATATTATATGCCATTAAAAGTCAGTAGAAAGGAATTTAAAAAGAAACCAGAATATTTTTACATGATAACTAGAATATATTATACTCAGAGCAAAGCCTAGCATGTGGATCTCGAAGTGTAATGTAAACATAAGCAATAAATGGAGGCATCGGCAAGCTGATGTCAATCTTTAGGAGTCCAATCACAGCGCAGTTCACATCAGCCTGATGCTTTTATAAGATGCGCTGTGATTGTACTCATTTAGGTTAGCATGGTCTGGTCGATTTCTAGAGAGTGTCAATTTCCACGTCGTTGCCTGTTCTTAATGTAAACATCCTCTGAAATAAGGTTTGAATCAATGTGTCTTGAATAACTCTGCTCCGTCTCCACGTTTTCGTTTTCAAACTTAGCGTGAATGTATCGTTTAATTTATGTTTTTTTCCTATTAATGGTAGTATGAAGCAATAGTGCACTAAAATATGAATATCGACGAAAGTTTACAATTTTTTAATGCACATTTCTGCAATGGTGACAAACTATTGAAGTACTTAATTGAATTTCGAGACATTCTTCACGGAACTGAACATGCCATCGAATTTCAGAAAATGGAAACATTCTTAAATTGTGTGATATTATTAGAGAAAAGCAATTTTTTCAATTTTAATATTGTGAATTCACAAGTTATTACTGTTCAGTCAGATAATTTTTTTGAAAATCTTAATGATGTTATATTATCCATTTTGGAGATATTCTGTTTTAAGTATCAAAATATTCTGTTAAAAAGGCAACGAACACATATAGCGAACACATCTAATAATATTATTATATGTTTTGATACTATTGCATACTTAGTTCAGCTGTTAATGCCTAAAATCAAAAATAAAGGTTACATACAGGCTTTAGTAAAAAATATATCTTATTATTTGTGCGAGTTAACTAAAGATACGAGACAAACTTATGCTAATTCTATTGAATTTGAGTCAAAAACTTTATGTTATTTCACACTGAAATTTCTTACCAAAGTTTTTAAAACTATTCCAGTTAAATGTTATTTTGAATATATAACGGATGCTGACATACTAAAACTTGTTGGTTGTTTACTCTTTCCTGATATTATAATTTTAAAGTTATTTATCAACCACATTTTACCTGCATTGCTTCAATTTTCATCTGTTTCACTTAAAACTGAGATTTTGAAATCTATGTGGAATATGGTATATACAGAATTTAAAAATAAAGATTATAGTGACACATCAGAATCCAACTCTTATATATACACTATGACTTATTGTGTGTCTGCATACCTATATAATAGCAATGCTATTGAGACTTTAAATTTTTACATTCATTCTGAGATTATCTTTTGGAAAATAATTTTATCAGGCATGACTTCTAGTGTTCCTTTTACACGTAAAAAAGTTTTAAATATATTCAAAATGTTTCTTATGTGGACAAAACAATGTGAAAAAGGTGAGAATGATACTTACAGTGCCAGTTGCTCTTTATTATCAATAAATGCTGAAAATGTAAAAATCTGGAATGATGTTGTAATTCTATTCGAAAGTCTTGAAGAGAAACAGGTAGGTTTCGTCATTTAAAACTAATCACTTCTGATGGCCATTTGGTTTACTGGGATTATTGGTTATATTTAATTTCAGATAAATGATTTATCATGAATATGAATTTATTATTTTAATTGTTTTACTTAAATTTTGTTTATTGTGTACATAAACATTTCTGATTAATGTATTCCAATAAATTTTTGATGGTATTTATATCGCGGTTTTGGAGTGGAGTGTCCATGAGGTGAGGACAATTATATAGAAGCCAGGAACGCATTCAATAAGCTTTATGTTTCCGGATGATTATCATTGATAAAATTGCCAGTTGTTGCCAAGAGAAAGTTTCAGCACACATTGTTTTAAATTTGTCTTTAAATTGTCAAGGTATACATTCTGATCCATTCTCCCTTCTATCAAATGCAAGGTTTCTGGGCCAGTAGCTGAAAACAAACCCCTGACCAATTCTAATTTACTGCCATGCTTTGCAGTTGTTTTCAAATTTTTTTGTTTGAAATTCCTCTTTCAATTTTCTCCATATCTTGCCATTGGATCCAAAAATGTCGAGTTTTCTCACACTAGTAAATAAGACATTTTTCCAAAAAGAAAAGTCCTTGTTTTCACGTTCCTTCTGAATTGAAGTCCTTACTTTGGGAATTTAAGTCTTAGTATGAGTTATTTCGCTTACATATGAAACATTTGTCTAGCTTTTCTTCCATTGAGATCTGCCATATAGAGCACATTTTTTTTTTTAAATTGTTGATAGGCTAAATTTTTTTTCAGCAATAATAGATAGGTTTGGTGCACTAAGGAATGGATTTGATTTTACTTTTCTGATAAATATCAAAAATAAATAAAATCATATGCTTCTTTGAAAATCTTATTGTGGGTTGTCTTAAGCTTATTTTCCACCTGATTATTAGTTTTAAGGTATTTTATGATGTCATTACCATTGAATGACTTCTGTGGAAAGGCTCTGATATTTCTATACATACTTTTCATCTTCAACGTGCTTAATAACCAATTTTCTTAAATCAATGCTCGTTTGCCATGCTATTTTAATTAAATTAATATTTAATTCCACAGTAAATGAAAATAACACAATTCCCCTGAACTATTATAATGTTAACCATAAAGGTGGCAGTAATTTTTACCCAGGGTTGCAATTATTTGGTGCTCAATTACAAGATGTTCCAGTTTGGCTTATAGTCTCTTTTTCACAAATTTTACTTTTATATCTGAATTTTTAATTATAATTTATGAATTGGTGCTATTTGATTTTGTTTTTAGCCGTAGAATAAATTCACTGTTAAAAATACCTTTTTGCATTTTTTCTAAATCATTTCAGTTAAAATATTTTGGCAGAGCAAGTTTTTTACCTATGGTGTCCGAGTTTGGTTTGTAGCAATTGTATATATTTTAAACACAATCTTACTTAGCTTTTAATGCTGAAAGAAAATCATAAGGAAACCATGAAAACAGTTTCATTGCAACCTGAACAATGATGTAATCCATTGTTAGAAATTAGGCAAAATATATATTTTTTTAAAAATTTGACCAAAATTCAGGAAAAAGGACATGAATATTAAATTCATACATTAAAAAGCATTTTTTAAATTTTAGAACAGTGCAAAATTTATTTTTATGCAGAAAACATTTTGAAATTTATGAAAAAAAAATCCAAAATATGTTTTAATTTTTTTTATTAAAATTCTTATTAAAATTTTCAAAAAGAAAATCATTCCAAAGTGCATATTCCAACCTTTCAAGGTATATATATGCAAAATTTAGCTGCAGGTCAAATAGCGTGACCTATAAAGCAACAGCACAGACAGAGACACACACACTTTCATCTTTATTGTTAGTAGAGTTATAATCATTTGTTAATTTTTGTAGGTTTAGCTGGTTCCAAACAAGCCATTCCTTTCCATATAGATTTATAATGATTAGTATCATTCACATAATTATTAACAGCATTTTTTTACAAGAATTTTTACTTAAATATATATTTTACTTTTTAAGTATTCATATCTTCATAATAAGGGATTTTTTCTGTGAGGAATCAGACCTTAGTCCAACAGTATTGACCCTGTGGTGATGTTCATAAGCAGTGATCTTCCGATAGCTATTAGTGAAATAAAGAGTTTATTTTTCTAATAGCTATAGGAACATCACTGCTTAGCGCACGTATACATAGAATGGGGATTCCCCAGGCAAAGTATTAACATAGATTGTATTAGGGAAAGTAGATAGGTAGCGCTTTAGAATGACATGAATGAAAGATGGCACTATGATCACTACAACCCCTTGCGATCTGAATATATATATATATATAATGATATTTTAAAATCTAATTTAAATTTAATTAATTTCTTAAATTTTAGCTCAATTCAGTACATATTAACTTCATTCTAAAATATTCTCTTATTTCCTGATCCTATTCCACTTTTTCTACTTAATTAATGTAACAGAAAGCTCTGCAAATATGCTTTCATCAGTGATTCCCACACTCCAAGTGAAGAGATAAAAAAATTCCTGACCTAAACAAATTCCTCTAAAAGATCCCTATGATTCCTTTGCCTGTGGTTGATACGTGTAGGAAATCCGTATCAAAATCTCACAGTATATATTCACAGGGATAAAATTTTCATTGCTTTTCCTCATTCCGTCTTGTATTGTTCTGTGTTGCACTTGTCGCTTCTGCTTGTACAAAAGTCAGGCCTCTCGGTATGAAAATAAAATGCAAAGGGTCTTTGGTCATGACTCTGCTTCAAAAATTATGTTTACATATATAATAAAATATATGTAAATATGCATCATACATACTACATTAATAGAAAATTATATCCGTATTATCATGTTTATTAATGTAGCTGTATATAAAGTATGAGAGTTGGATGCAGGGATCATACTACAATGAACTATTGCATTTACTATATTGTTCACATTAATTATTATGTTTGAATAAATGTCCAAATTGATAACTTAAAATGTCCAAATTGATAACTAGAGCAGGTTTACTCTCTCAATATTGATAAAAGAAATGCAAAATATATTCCTTTTTTTTTTTAAATATCGACCTGGCCAAACGCACACACACACACACTTGAGTAGAATCAAAATAGTTGTGTTTCTAATAATATCTTGAATAATAAGGTTCATAATGCATTTTGCGTTTTGAAAAATTTGCTAACAACATTAAAAACTGTGTTTAATTATTTTTTGAATAGCCAAATACTTTTAAAACATTTTTAAAAAATACTAAAATAACTGTCATATTGTAAATGGGTTACATAATATTCTAAAATATAATTCTTAATTTGGATATCATAATATATTACAGCCCATAAATTTTATTCATTTCATGTACTTCTATTTTTAAATTGTATTTGTATATATTTTCTGTTACTCATTCTGCTGATATTTCTTTCAACAAAACTCAATATTCAGTTTTATTAATTAGTTTGTATTCTAGTAAAAATAGCCATTATTAAAGGAAAAATTCAGTATTACTGGACAAAATTCTTCTTTTAGAAACATGTTATAGGTGTCTATTTTGATTATTAAAAAATGTTTTAGTGCAATTTGGTTTCAGATTCATGTGATCAAACCAGTTCTTCCTAAATTTTCAAGGATTCTTTCACTTGCTGCGAGAGAAAATTCTTGTGAGTATTTGTCTATAAAATAAATTTATATTTTTTTTGTTTAGTCTCTCTAATTAGAAAGCTTATTTCAAACTAAAAAAAAGCTGTAATATTTTTAATAGCAACAGATGAAAATAATGTGAAGTTGATTTCATCTTGGATAATGGCTCTTATAGCAAGAATGCTAAAGCATGAAACGAAATTTATTATTAAATGGGCATTATCAACTGTCTTAATTTTTGATTTTAAAAAACATGTTCTCCATGAAGATAGTTTGAAGGTAAATATCATTCTTTTTTCTGAAACTAATGTTTTTAATGATTTTTTTTTCATTTTGTTTAATATTAACTAATTCTTTTCATATATTTTTATATCTTTTTAGATGCTGATCAAAATTCTTTTTGAAACTTTAAATGATCAAAGTCTGTACTCTAGGTTTGTATCTAGTTTTTCAAAATTGTCCTTTTATACTAAATTTAATATTTTAAATATGTTTGGCTAGTTAAAGATTTTATTCTTTTAGAAACTTTAATAGAACTATTATTTTTTTATAAATGAGATTTAGTACATCTCAATATTATTTAAAAATGCTTAAAAATGAAATGCCCACAAAAATACTTAAAAATATTAATTAATTAACATAATACAACCAAACCTTGCTTAAAGAGCAACTCGCATAACTTGCTTAACATACAGTGTATCACAGATAAGTGTTTAGAAGATATTGTGACATCACCTACTGGATTGGCCTGTATCAGTCTATGTTGAGTTCTTGTTTGAAGAGAGCCTTTCTGTCTATGTGGAAGAAGTTTGGTTTGGATAATGTTGTCAAAAGCAATTCCTAGGAGTTTGAGCAAATGCCTGTAGAACCATAATCAATTAGATTTTTGTCTCTTTTCAATATTATGGGGCTAGATGTGAATAGTCATAATATTGATGAGCTGGCAGAAGAATGTAGCCTGAACTATCAAAGGGCTTCTGAAGCTGTATTCTGTGTCACAGTAAAATGCTACAAAGGGGATTTGTTAAAGAGAGGAGGCAATAATAGATATAACAGTGCAATATTCTTGCAATAAAATATGCAAAATGTTGAAAGCATAGGAAATTATTGAATCATAAGTTGAGAATCATCATCCTGATATGGCAATACCTTCTTGCACTACAAATTCATTTAACAATAAGGCTCTGTCTCTTTTTTGTCAGATTTTGAAACGTATTCAAAGAAGTCTTCAGACAATTTCTGGTAAAAAAAAAAAAATGCATTATAAATAATAAATTACATTATTATAAATTTGAATATTTTCTTTTTAGACTGGAACACATTGTTCTATTTTGCAGGAATTCTGATGGGAAAAATTATTTTGCTTAACAAATGTTTCATATAATGAGTAAGATTTGGGAGTAAATCATGCTTGTCAAACAAGGCTCCACTGTGTATCGGAATAAAACTTATCTTAAAATGTTTTAATTTACTCTACTTGTTAATTTAATAATTTAAGTATAAAATTTTTTCATAACATATATTAACCAGTTACACTGCATTTGAATATTTATGCAAAACGGATTAAAGAACATGAGCCTTTTTAAAATATCCTATATGACTTTTTAAAATGAATGACTAAAAGACACATAATCATATATGACTTTTTAAAATATCTATTAGCCTTTAAAAATATCTTGTATATTTTCTTTTAAGCTATTATTAAGTGCACATACTTCAAAACTATGAAAATATTGTAAAATTAATCTTTCAAAAATTTTGTTAAAAAGTTGAGAAATTTTAAGAAATACGACTAAAAATTATGCTGACAGCCATAGACAAAATTATATTCTATATATATATGTAAATCCTTGCAAGAATAAATTTTAATGATAGTTTTCTGTGTTATTTCTTGCAATTCAAAGTAGTTACTTTTAATTTATATTTAAATATGCACTTATAGAAGAGAATATATAGAGAAGAATCTTAGAAAATTTTGTATCAATATATGTATAACTTTTTGATAAATCATTGTTTAATACAACACACATGTAAAATTTTAATATAATACAAAATAATGTTTTTAATTTTTGGAAGGCTTTAAAACTTTCCAGTTTTGTAGATGGTACCTGCCTTAACCTCAAGTTTTACATTATTACTTTTGTTGCTGGTTCTGTCTTTCTCTTTTTTTTTTTCTGGAATGTTTTGCATATGATTTAGAATGTCTCATTGAGCCAACAAACTTCATATTGTCAAAGCTGCAATAAAACATCTTTATGAATCAGGTTCTGTTGGCAAACATAAATTTTGAAAAAACAGGTAGAAGACCAGCAAAACTAGAATTGAAAAGAATGATGGTAATATTAATTCATATTCAAAGTGCTTGCAATTCAACAAACACTCTTTTAGGACAATGATTCACACAACATTGCTGAAACTTTCAGTCAATTCTGTATTTTTCTATGTAGAAAGTTTTTTAATAATTTCTGATAGCAAAAATCCAAATAAGTTATTTCTTTTGAGAGTATGATTGAAATAGGTAGAGTGATAGTTGAGGAAAATAAATAAAATCTATTACTTCAGGTTTTAAAAGGCAGCTTTTTGATTTCAGAATGCTGCATCTGATTTAGATTTTTGCTTGTGACTCAGGAATAAAACATTTATAATTCCATTTGCTTTTCAAATAGAGGAAAAAGTAAGATAGATTTAGAAAGCTTATGAAACAAATTAAATAAAATTTCAATAATATCATTAAAAATATCAATTTTAAATCAGTTTGATACTTTAAAATTTAAGATTTAAATAGTGTATATAAAACATAGCATTAAGATAATAAAGAATAAATTTTACTCATTTTTATTTTCATCATAGGAATAGTGAGCAGGATAATTACTCTTTGTTCCTTTCTTCAGAGAAAATTTCAAAGTTTTTGAAGAATTATATATCTGGTTTAAAATTTCCTAGTGAAAAAGGTAATTTTTTTGTATATAATTTCTATCATCCTTTTTATGGAAATTGAAAAGAAATTTATAACCCTTAATTTGTTCATTATTATTTTGATATATCTCTTTATTGTATCTGTTTTTATCCAAATGCAGCTGTTGACAATCTGCTGTAAACAAAATTAGTAGTTTTAGTATCAGGTTCTTTTTTAAATGATGATATATTAAAGCTTTTTTCTTTTAGAACTGACAATAACTAAGATTGAATTATTATAGATTCTAAATCATTTCCGATTCAATATTTTTACCATCAGTAACATAGTCAAGGGACAAATGGTGTATTGATTGAAAGAAATACAAGTTCACATTCCCTTAAATTTTTCAATGTTTATATGCAGAAATATAGCAATATTTACCTACTTTCTTTGAGACCACAAATTTTCTGTTATGCTGTAATGCCTAACTTTTATTGATATATTGTATTCAAGATACTTAATTTGATTATTGTTTATTTTACATGCACAGTTTTCTCAGAAATTTTTTATGACTGAAAATTATTTTTCTCAGTTGCATTTTTTAGATATCTTTTGAATATTATTGCTTCTCAATCATGGTGCATAGTAGCCTTATTACACATAACTGTCGCTTTATCTACTTTGGAAAGTACACCATCATGGAACAAATCTGATATATCACTTATCAGGTAATTTTCATGCATTTGTGTATAAGCAATTTAAAAAATAATTTATATTTGTAGATTATATTAATATGTTTTCAATAATTAGAATACTTAGTCAAACATGTGTGTAATAACATTGGTAGATAATTAGCATTAAAATAAGAATCTTCAGTTACAAAAATTGTATTATCTGTTCTTGTATATTTCTCATAATTAAAGGAAGAATAGAATTTGATATTTTTTGGTGGTATATGCCCAGATTTATGATTTTTAAAAATTAGCTCAAATAAATATAATAATAAAGGAGTCAGTCAACTAATTTAACCCTTCAATACATCATGTAGCCATTTGGCTACACATTTTTATTTCCATTTATAAGCTCCACATGATAGTTTCATAGGGCAACAATGAGTGATTGGAAATCTTTCTTTAAATGTGTTTTGATAAGCATCTGCAGAAAACACCAATATATGACAAGAGTGGAATTAGAATTAAACAGGTAATTTAGAAAAATACTAAGATAACTATTGTATCAATTACTCTACCATTAAAGATGCTATCAAAATATTTTATTTCCATTGTAAAAAATATATTGTTAAGAAGAGTATTATTTTTATTGCAGAATTGTTATAATGTGATTTATGTCCCTGGGATATTGTTTAATTCACAATGTAGCCAATTGGCACATTTCAATTGTTTTGTTAAAATTTCACCAGAAAAATAAATAAAAAAATTTTTTTAAAAAATAATTTCCCTAAATTATATACAGATATTCGAAACACATGTATTATTCTCATAAAAAAAATGAAAAGTCATGCATTCTAGGGTTAAGAGAGAAAAAAAAAAAAAAAAAAAAAAAAAAAAAAATGTAAACATGTTAGGTAGACAGAGCTTAGTATATGATGTTAAAATATTATAATAACACTTGTCAAGTACACAAATAAAGCAAATAATTTTTTTTCAAGCAAAAGTAACAAATTAAAATATACTAGATAAAATTTCTTAATTTATTAAGAACTAAATTATAGTTAATATATATATATATATATATATATATATATATATATATATATATATATATATGCAAATTATGTTCAGGAAAAGATGTTATAGTATCATCCTTTATGACATTTTACTGAAACTATTATAAGCATATGAATACTAAAGAAAATGTAGTTTAAAATCATCTTTATAAAGTAAACAAATAAAATCCCCATGCACTTCTAGATGTAAATCACATGTGCCTCAATTTAAAGATTGTAATGTAAATTCTAAGAATCAAAATGCACTAATGATTTGTTCTTAGGAATGAAGGTCTTTGATGTCTTTTATAAGAAATGTTGAAATGTAATTTGCAATGATTTGAAATTAGCATGTAATGACTGTGTATTTTAAATGCACTTTTTAATATGTTTTAGCATTTATTCTATCGAGCTATATATGATATATGTATCTTGAGTTTGTCTTAACTTTTGTGCGAGGAAAATATCCAATATAAGAGATTTAATTTTAAAGATCATTATTCATTTATATTTGATGAAATATGCAAAACAATATCAATCTAAATTTATTATAATATAATGACTCATTTATTTTTTCCATTTATGTTGGTAAGAAAAAGCTCATGAAATTTTGCAATATTTATATTAAATAGAAATGTTACTTTTAAAATTTTTTCTAAACTACACGTTTATTTTTTAAAATTACAAATCATTTAAATTTTTCTAAAAATGATTAATAATATTGTAGATGCATTGAACAGAAAACTATTATATTAAAAATTAAAATTATAACTTTATATTCAAAACAGTATTAAACATAAATTGCTGTGCATTTAAATTTGTTTATTTAAATGATTTTTTTATAAATATTATTTTCCGAGTGTTTTTAAAATATGTGTTTAAAAATATCTGAATATTTTATGTCATAGAAATATTGTTGTGAATTGTCAAAGAAGTCATGAGCCAGCTTTTCGAGCTTCTCTAGAGTACTTTATGATGGAGTGTTGTACACTTTTCATGGACTGGGTAAAAGTTCCTATTTATAATTTTTATTAATTTTTTTTTCATATTGAAGCCAATTAAACATGTAAAAAATGTTTTATTTATGAATTACTGAAATATTATTTCTTACCATACAGCTTCTTCAATTTATAGAAATAAATAATTTTTATATTTTTTTAATAGTAAAAAAAATTAAGTTACAAATTTTTAATATAAAATATTGCAACGGAGTATTTTCTAAAATTCATTTGATATAAAATAAAATTTTTTATTTAAGTATACAAATCTTTATAATTTAAGAAGTCTTCTTTTTTCCCTTTGAAAGTAACATTCCATCCTCTGACTTTTCATAGAATTGTGTTGTTTGCTTTATATTCTCAGCCAAAATATACTTTTTGTTTTGATAATTAGATTTAATGTTAAAAATTCATGTTTTTTGTATATTTTATCTTTTCTGGATACTTTTTTTAAAAATGTTTATTTAATTGATTGAGTTTTCTTTGGTATTTTTAGAAGTAAATTAAAAAATTTTGAGTTATAAGTTGTAGTTGAAAATAGCTAGATTATTTATGTTCTAGAAGGAAAACAAGGACAAATTATGCATGGTTGTATTATGTATCCCACCCCCATGCATAATTTTCTCAAGTTTCAATTCAGCTTACTGTTTTGTTCAGTCCTAACTTTAGTTAAAAGGGATTCATTGATTTAAGTTGCATCAGAAAAAATGCTTAATGTTTTGAAGTGTAAAAAAGTAATATAAAATTTCTCTTTAAATCTAGGAAATCTGTGGCAAAACTTATTTGCTATTGTAATTAATATGAGGGAAAAAGTGCTTGTTTCTGGTTGGATAGGCAAGGCACTAGTTTTTGACTGGTGTAAAGAGCATTAAAAATAGATTGATGATGATATATATCTTGACAAACTAGTTGTGGCTTTTTTTGGGGGGGAGGGGATTGTGTTTATTGATTGGTTACATGATTATCAACCGCACACTATTCTGGATGACCAGAATTGCATGGATACATGGATGAGAAATTCCCTTGCAACAAAGTTGGTTCCTGCCTCTCATGAGTGTATAATGGCTTGAGGCTGAGTTACTTTCATTTGTTAATGAATTGCTTCTCTTGCTGGTGGAGTTGGGCAATATCTTTTTATGGTCCTTTGATTTTAATCCCATATTGATTGTTCTGACAACTGTCTTTCAGATTATCCCAGGTGCCAAGGGAAGCTAAAGAAACTCTGTATAGGTACCTGATGGTAAAACAGTCAATGTGTATTACTACACAGGTGACTTGAACATTCTACATAATTGTTTCATCAGGATAATATCTATCTGTTGTAGTGTCTATCAAAATGGTTGTAAGCGTCATACCAGTTGCAACTCAACTCCACTCCAATGTAATTAATTCTGATTTCGCTTTTCTCGATGTAAATATGCTTTTGAAACTTTCTATGAAAATAATCGCAAATAAAGTGTTCTCTCGTATCGCATCCATAGCAATTATTGAAGATATTTTACGAATTGGCGTCCGCGACTGGACTGTGGATTATCTAAAACAGGAGAGAACACAACTCAGGCGATTATTTAACAAATCGTTGAAAGAAGTTGAAAATGCTGTGAAAACGGAACCGGTAAGTAAAATTGAATTTATACCGGTATTTAATATTTTAAGTGATAAAGCTGAAAGGTTTTTTGAATTAGATGAAAAAATAAGAGTAAAATGGTCCGAAATGGGAAAATATTGAAGAAGAAGAATTTTCTAATGACCTTGACATTTCGGAAAATTATCACGATCAGTGGATTGCTTTGAAAACGAAAGTCGATTTTGTTTTGGCTACGAAAGAAGAAAATAGTGATACTTCCTGTGTTAAATGAAACAAAACGAACTTTTCGCCTTCCCAAGCTGGAATTAAAACGTTTTGAAGGCGATATAAAGAACTGGCTCGGATTCTGGGGACAATTAAAAAAAATTCACGATGATGATACTATTGATTCGGATGATAAATTTCAATATCTTTTGCAAGCGACGGAAATTGGTTCATCGGCAAGAGATTTAGTAGAAAGTTTTCCGCCGTATGGCGCGAATTATAATAAAGCTATTGAACAATTGAAATCACGTTTTGCTAAAGATGAATTGTTGATCCAAATTTATGTTTGTGAACTTTTGAATCTTGTTTTAACGCAAGCAAAGAATGGAGAAAATTTCACTTTACGTGCTCTTTATGATAAATTAGAAACCCAGTTAAGTGCATTAGAGACATTAGAAGTGACATCTAAAAAGTACGAAGCAATGCTGTATCCATTAGTAGAGTCAGCTCTTTAAGAAGATCTCATAAAAGAATGGGAACAAACACGTAGCAGAGTTGAAAATAAAGCCAAGCCGAATATTTTGGGAAACTTGTTAGAATTTCTTCGATTGGAAGTCGAGAGTGATGAGAGATTACAACTTGCTCCATCCATTTTTGCAAAGGATCAAGAGTTTCAAAGAATTAAATCGAAAGATAAAATTCCTACGGCATTGTATCTAGTGAAAAGAAAAGAGCTGAAAAAAATGACAAGCAATGCATGTTTTGTAATAAGTCATTTCATAATACAACTGAATGCTTTAAAGCTCCTGATATGTCACTGGAAGAGAAAAAAGAAATATTAATGAAGAAAGGTGCGTGCTTTATTTGTTTGAAACCAGGTCATAATTCAAAGATTTGTAGGGCCTATTTAAAGTGCATTATATGCAAGAAAAAACATCATAGTATTATATGTCCAAATATAAATCAAATAAAACAGAATCCATCACCTGAATTAGATGCCAAGATTCTCTTGTCACCAAGGAATTCATCTACATTATTGTTAACAGTATTGGTGAAAATCATCAATAAAGACAGATCTTTAATTATCCGAGGATTATTCGATACAGATCTTTCATAAAAAAGGATATTGTGGATAAACTAGGATTGGAACCAGTAGATCAAGAAATGTTAAGTCATGGACTTTTTGGGGGTAGTGAAACTAAACAAAAGTCCCATAATGTGTGTAATATTACATTGCAAAGCTTGTGTTCAAATTTCAGGCACAACATTTCCGTTTTAGATGAAAAGAAAATATGTGGTGCTATTCCTCGTGTAAGTAATCCTGAAATTTTCCCCATTTTGAAGAGAAAAATATAGAATTAAGTGATACAGGGGAAGACACTCCTGAAATAGATTTATTAATAGGAGCAGATTACCTTGGTGTATTGCTGACGGGATCAATTGAACACATTGATAAAAATTTAGTAGCATAAAAACAAAACTTGGATGGACACTTCAATGTAAACAAATGAAACAGTCAAAATCTTTGGAGAATATTATTTATGTTGCCAATTTAGAATTATGGAGCCTAGATGCCATCGGTATACGAGATCCTGTATAAATTAAATCAAGGCAAGTAGCCGATGAAGAAACAGTTGAATTTTTCCGTAAAACTATTAAGAGAAATGAAGACAAGAGATATGAAGTATGTTTGCCATGGAAAAGTGGATATCCAGAGTTAGGAAGCAACAAAGAATTAGCCACTAAGCGTTTGATGTCAGTTACAAAAAATCTTATTCGATCAGGACATTTAAGCGAATATGACGATGTATTTAATGAGTGGATTCGGGAGGGAATTATCGAAATTGTAAATGAAGATAAGAATAAAGGACACTATTTACCTCATCATCCTGTAATAAAGACTGGAGATACAACTACAAAGATTCGCCCTATTTTCGATGCCTCAGCAAAAGACTCTAAAAGAAATTACTTGTATAATTGCTTAGAAAAGGGTCCAAATTTATTAGAATTAGTACCAAAATTAATAATGCAATTTCGCAAAAATGCTATTGGAATAACATCAGATATTAAAAAGGCCTTCTTACAAATCAGTCTGAACCCAAAGGATAGAGACTACTTTAAGTTTTTATGGTGGAAAGATTTTTCAAGAAGAGAGGAATTGATCACCCTGAGGCATTGTCGAGTGGTATTTGGTGCTTCTCCTAGTCCATTTTTACTTGAGGCAACGATAGCTCATCATCTAGAGAATGTTTCAGATGGAAGGAAGGAAGCAGCTCGTCAACTTGAAAAATCTTTTTATGTAGATAATTGCATAACTAGTTTAGAAACTAGAGAAGAGGCAGCCAAATTTATTTCTGAAGCTAAAGAACTAATGTCTGCAGCCAAATTTGATTTACGAGGTTGGGTTACTTCTGAAAGAATTGCAGGAGAAACAAAAAAGAGATATATTCCAATATTAGGACTTTCCTGGGATACTGAAAATGATGAACTTTCTTGTAACAGCGCTATTAAAATTTCAGGAGAAATTATAACTAAACGAACATTATTATCTACTGTTCAACGAATTTACGACCCAATAGGATTTACGAGTCCAATTACTCTAATTCCTATGATCATTCTACAAAAAACATGGAAAAGAAAAATTAATTGGGATGATGTGCTTCCACCAGATATATGTAATGAATTTTTTGCCTGGTACAAACATGTAAATCTGCTAAAAGATTGCAAAATTCCAAGAAGACTCATTTCAAATCCTTTTAAAGATTGTCAGATAAGACTTCACTGTTTCAGTGACTCCAGTGAAGCCTCTTATGCCGCATGTATTTTTTTACGTGCTGAATATAATGGGAAAGTTTCAGTTAAATTAGTAGCAAGTAAGTCAAGAGTGTCACCAACAAAGGAAATTACAGTTCCTCGATTAGAACTGTTGGGAGCTCTTATATTATCCCGACTATATTGCCAAGTGACAGATGGACTTGAGGTAAAATTTAATGAAGCATACTTTTGTACTGACTCGACTGTTGTCTTAACTTGGATTAAACGGGATAGTTCTTGGAATACATTTATAAGAAATAGGATAACTGAACATTTGTAAGAAATAGGATAACTGAACATTTGTAAGAAATAGGATAACTGAACATTTGTAAGAAATAGGATAACTGAAATAAGAAAATATACTAATTTTGATAACTGGCATTTTGTGCCAGGTCATATGAATCCAGCAGACCGTTGTGATGCAAAGATTTTATTGAAGAGCAAGTGGTGGGAAGGTCCAGAATGGTTATCAAAGTCACAAGAATTCTGGCCTTTGAATAAAAAACAAATTATTGATGAAAATTTAGTTGAATCAGAGAAAAGGAAAACAATAGTCAGTAATGTGGAGCATGAATCAGTTAACTTTACTGACAATCTACTTTATTTCCCGAAATATACAAAGATTTTAAGGATGCTGGCTTGGATACGTTTTATTAAAATCTCTCATCTTAAAGAAAAATGTAAGGAAACCGAACTAACCTATGAAGAAGTCCAATCAGCTGTAAACTGTTTACTAAAGCTAATTCAAAAGGAAAGTTTTACAGGAAGCAAGATGAAAGCATTGAAAAATATGCAAACTTTCAAAGACGATTCCGACATTCTTAAACTTAGAACTAAGCTCATACTGGGAGATGAAGAAGAGAATTTTAAGTGCCCAATACTGTTGCCATGTAACCATGAAATAATTCGTCGATTGATACACCAGAAACATTGTGAGTTGCAGCATGCTGGACTCCAAAATCTCATTTCCAATTTGAGGGAAAATTACTAGATTATTTCTGTCAATAAAATAGCAAAACGAGTAAGCTCTCATTGTATTACTTGCAAAAGATTTAAAGCCAAACCTATGGAACCACCTTTAGCACCTCTTCCTAAAAATAGAATAAAAGTTGCCGCAGCATTTGAAGTCACGGGGATTGATTTGGCAGGCCCATTGTTTTTGCGTTCTGGTGAAAAGACATGGATTGTCCTTTTTATTTGTGCTATTTATAGGGCTGTTCATCTTGAGTTAGTCAATTTCTTGTCCACGGAATCCTTTATAATGGCTTTAAGAAGATTTTTTGCTAGGAGTGGTCGAGTTAATATAATCTACACTGATAACGGCACCAACTTCGTTGTTTCAATGCCTTGAAAAATCTAGATTGGGAGAAGATCATTTCATTTTCCACTATGAATAAAATTAAATGGAATTTCAACCCTCCAACTGCTGCATGGTGGGGTGGATGGTGGGAGCGGATGATCCGCATGCTGAAAGAAATGCTAAGGAGAATTTTGGGCCGAAAGAGTATTGATTATGAAGAATTGGAAACTCTTATATGTGACTGTGAAGCTACAATAAAATCCAGGCCTCTCACATACATTGAAGATAATTCAGAAGGTCTAAGGCCATTGACACCTGCTTGTTTCTTGCAAGGCATTCCTAGTAGTGATACAACTGA
Source organism: Argiope aurantia (assembly GCA_026543865.1). NCBI lineage: Eukaryota > Metazoa > Arthropoda > Arachnida > Araneae > Araneidae > Argiope > Argiope aurantia. The sequence goes on along the minus strand of JAPMOR010061382.1, from coordinate 186,270 downwards.
TTTAGACAAAATTGACAGTAAAAGCCTAAATAGAAGATTACGTTTTATTCAAAAACTACGGTATGATTTATGAACAAGATTCCGCAACGAATACTTAGCAATGTTAGTGCATAAAGGTCATCACACTTGAGATAAATCTTTGAATGTTGGAGACATAATTCTCCTTGAAACTGATGGAAAACGCCTTCACTGGCCCTTAGGAATTGTAACTGAAGTCCTCCCTGGAGCAGATGGACATTCAAGAGTCGCCAGAGTAAGAACAGTTCAAGGGGAAAAATTAAGACCATTCCAGAGACTTTATTCCTTGGAAATCAGAAGTTCTGAAAAATTACCATTCATTGCTCAGCAAAAAGATAAAGACACAAACACTCAACTTCCTGCAATTCCAGCTGTTTCAGATCAAGATTCCAGTGAAGATGATGACTATATAACCAAAGTAACTCCTGATGTTGTCACTAAAGCTGGCCGGCGTATTAAAATTCCCAACAGACTCGATTTATAACTTTTGTTCCAATTTCAGGTACTCCATAAAATTGCAAGGTGGGAGATTATGTAAGTGTCATACCAGTTGCAACTCAACTCCACTCCAGTGTAATTCATTCAGATTTCACTTTTCTCGATGTAAATATGCATTTGAAACTTTCTATGTAAATAATCGCAAATAAAGTGTTCTCTCATATCGCATCCATAGTAATTATTGAAGATATTTTACAATGGCTTTTGGTCAAATATGGAAACTGTATAGTTGAATAACTTATGCTTTTTATCTTTTGTGATTTTTTTTTATATATATTTCTCATTGCTATGTGGAACTAGATTTGTGACTGGAGATATAATGTAAGCAAAAGCAAGGAAGATGGTTTAACACTTTTTCATAAATAGCCTGAGGCAGAGTTTCAAAAAATTCAATTGAAATAATGTAATGTTCAAGAAAATATAGAAGACAATAAAATCATAATTGTAAAAATTAAGAATAAAAAATTTTACTTCACCAATATGATTATTCTTTTAGCCATGCCTTGTATTGTCATGAATTTCTGATACCGTAAAATGCATATTATACTAAAGAAATTTGTCAATTTTATCCATGTTGTTAAAACTTTGAATAATATAAATATTGCTTGGTCTTTGGCATGGCCATGTACATGATATATTTTTGATATTATTTTATGTTCCTTATAATGATTTTATAAATTGGGTTATTTAAATATAGTAACATTTAAAAATTTTACTAATTTCATTTTTTTCTAGAACTCTTTGCATATTGAAAATTTGGTTGAATTATTATCTGTATTCAAAAGTTCTGCTGTAAGTCGTCATTCTAAGCCATGGAATAATTTTGCTGCACGGATACATGAAATTATTTGTAATGAATCTTCAGGAGCCATTACTCAAGATACTGCTACTGAATATTGTACAAAGAATATAACTAAAATTTTAGAAGTCAACATAAATGAAGCTCCTGGTAAGAATTTTCAAACAGTATCAGTTTATAAGTTCACACTTTTGTTTATTTACATAACTAACTCTGACATACTATATGGGGAGTAAGATTTCCTTTGAATTCTGTTTTAAAGTAGTGGCAATGCTAGCTTGAAAATCTGGTCTGACATCTTATTTTCCTGAAGTCCTTGTGTTGTGGAAGAATTTGAACCGTTACAGGGTTGCCATGCCACCGGTAGAACCTGGAAAACATTGAGAATTAAAAAAATTTCATATAAACAAGGAAAATGCAGGGAATTTAAGTTTCTTAGTTATTTTTTAAGCAATTAAAAAAATCCAATCTCTAAAGATTGCATTTATAAAAAATCATAGTCATAGCTTCTGAAAGCGAAACAATACTTTTCGTGATTGTGTAATGCAGAAACTCACCCCTTCTCTACTTTCTCCCCCTTTTTTCTTTATAGATTATTCCAGTTTCGATTTGTGAGAGTTTTTTTTTTTCAATGAGATTCCTGAATGGCAGCTAATGAACATGCACAAGACTTCCGTAACTACTTGAAAGAATAGAATAAATTTCTGTGTTGGGAACATTAAATCTGCCGAAGCAGAGCGATGGTGTTTAGTCTACCATACTTAAGTTTATTGAATGGTTTGTTTATTATTTGCAAAACTGTGAGATTATTCAAAGTAGTTTAGAGAATTATTTTTAAACAATGAGGTGTTCAAAATCCATATTTAAAACAAATTGGATGGATAAAAAAAATCAAATTTGATTTTGCTGAATGGGCTCGAGGAGTTCCTCAAAATTCATAACAAGACTGCCTGCCAGCTAAAAAGAATCATCACTGATGTTGAACTTAATATTTAAAAGGAATACATGAAAAAAATGACATGTCATTTCCAAAAATGTCAAAGTTCAAAAATAAACCGATTTCAAACCTTTTAGTTAAAGAACAAAAATTTAAAGCTGAATTTTTATGAGCATTAAAACTTGTTTTGTCACATTCTTTATTTAATGCATTTAATGATATATCAGAAACATTTCAACATATGTTCACTGAAAGTGAAATAGCTAAAAAAAAGTGTACATTAGGCTGCTCAGAAATGTTGTATCTTATTTGTTGAGGATTAGCTCCAAGAAACTGATAGCTGAAAAATCTGGAGAAATTAATGCCCAAATACATAAATTGGTAGAATTGGATAAATAAAAAAAAGGAATCTTGCTTTGTAATGTTTTTTTAATAATTATTAAATGATTTGTATCTTGATAACAAAAATAACCAAAGTCCTTAATTTTGTGTGACTGACAGTTAAAAAGTTTGAGAGGTAATATATCCCCCCCTCCCCCTTAATTTTGCCTTTCTAAATTCTAAATTAAGAAAAAAAGAGATATTTTTTGTATGTAAATATAAACCTTCTTTTAATATGCTTTATTTCAAATTAGGTTAAATTGTTGCTTCCTTTCCTTTCTTTTTCCACTCCCTAAAATCATATTGCATTACAACTAGCACATAAGTGTTATTTTTGAATTTCCTTGTATCTTGAATATACAGGGGGTAAAAAAAAAGGTAAAACACAGGGAATTTATTACCAGTTTTGAGTGGCAATCCTGTGTTAGCTAGATTTGTATGAGTAAATCTATATTTTTTTACAAGTTAAAAATAAAACTTTGTGTTTATAATTTAATTTCTTTTATTCATGATTGATGTTTTTTTTTCTGTAATGAATAATTGTTTAGTAATAAAACTAATTATATTTAGATTCTGATAAGTTAAAATGGAAATCTAAATTTATATTATGTAGTCTTTTTATTTTTAAAGCTCTGTCAGTTAGAATATAGGTTAAAAAATAAAATGGAGGGCACACTATTACAATTAAATTATTTCAAACAAACTGTTTTTAAAATGTAAATTTTATTAGTCTTAATAACTCTGTTATTTTCATATAAAGATTTTTAATTAAAAATATGAATAAAAACATTTAATTTAGTTAATTTTTCCAAAAACTTTTTCTCCACATATGTCTGTATGCAGTATTTCTTTTCATTATTGGCAGTTCTCCTTTATTACTATATTTTGTTTCAAACTTAAGGAACAGCAACAATAAAAAAAAGGATGGTTTTAGTGTCTGCAGAACAAATAAGAGCTGTAGTATCTATACCCCCCCCCAATTACAGTTATTCTATTGTATATGTAAATTTATGAGATGTAGTATTTTATTTTAATCCTGTTTATTAAAATATGCTGAATCATTAAATATCTGTATTGTTTAATTCAAATGAATTTTAATAAAAATCCAAACTTGATGAAAAGTTTTATTATTATGTAAAACTGTACTCTGATAGTGGAGTGGACAGTTTTACAATGTCCATCACCACCAAAAGCATTAAATACTGGAAATACATGCTACTCACAATTACAAATACAGTATACTCCCGATTATTCGACCTAATGTGACAGGTGGCGTGGTCGGATTACAAAAAAGCCAAATAGGCCAGAGTTCTATAAATTCATTTCTTAGTCCACCAATAAAAGAGACAAAGTTTTAAATCATTCATCACTGACTGTAACTAGTTACCAGTTTAAGTGTTAATGCTACAAAAATAAAGCTTTCTTAATGTCTTTATGCTTACCTTTCAGCATGATTTTTCTTACTATTATTCCACTTTCACTTGCTTGTGCAACACACCATTTTTCAACTTCTGCTTGATTTTTTTTTCAGTTCCACAATGAATTTTTCACAACTCCTAAATCCGAAGCTATATTTTTTGCTGTTACACCAGAGTCTAGTCATTGTATAGTCATAATTTTCTCCTTTATAGTCACTACAATTTTTTTCGTTAATCACCCATTTTGAAATCTCACTGTGGTCACTCAAAAAAAAAAAAAAAAAACATTTGAGCATGTCCCAAGAGCAATTTACAAATATGTACAATTATAATCAGAAACAGCAACAACAAGTGAGGTCCATTACACACTGTCTAAACAATGAGCAACAAGCAGAATGCTACTTTGTTCCTGTCACAACTTGTATTTTGCGCATGACACGGAGGAGGATCATAGGACGTCTACTTCCAATGCTTTGACAATGTTGCCAATGCAATGCCTTGCCTCGCCTTCCCTTCCTCATTTAATTATGATAAAAGAAAGCTAGTCCAGATAGTACAGAAGCTGGTTAGTCGTGAACCAGATACTTGAGAGTGTACTGCATATAATTTGAATTATATTCAATATGTATGAGGGTGGGTAGAAAAGTTTCTGACCTAACACAGAAAATAATAAAAAATAAATCTGTTTCATGATTGCTTTATTTTTCAACATAGTCCCCTTCCAAAGATATATACTTGCTCCAGCAATGCGGCAATGCTTGGATCCCCTCTCTGTAAGAACTTTCTTCTAAGGCTTCAAAGTAGGCAGTCGTCACTGTGATGACTTCAGTGTCGGAACAGAATTTCCTTTCAGCCAGAAATTTTTTCAGGTTGTGGAAGAGGCTGTAGTCTGTGGGAGCTATATCAGGAGAATAGGTTATATGAGGAAGAATTTCAAGCTTCAGTTCATGAAGTTTTGCTATCACAATGGCAGCTTTGTGGACAAGAGCATTGTCCTAATGAAACATGACTTTCTTCTTGGCCAAACCTGAACTTTTTTCTTTGATTTTGGAATGCAATTTATCCAAAAGATTAGCTTAATATTCAGCATTGATGGTCCTGCTTTCTTCTAGATTATCCGATAGTAAAATTCCCTTAACATCTAAAAAAACTGTTGCCATAAACTTTTCAGCAGATGGCTTACTTTTTTTACTTTGATTCTTTCTTTGCTGTCTAACAATTTGATTGCTGCTTGGTTTCTGGAGTATAGTGATGGATCCATTCCTCATCCAGAATCATGAAACACTGCAAAAAAAAAAAAAAAAAAGTTGGCTTTGAATTGTACAGCTCCAAGCATTGTTTCGATATCGTCATGCCCTGCAGTTTTTGATCCAAAGTCAACAAACGTTAACCCATCGAAAGTCAAACCCATCTTGCTGACAATTTTCTCATATCCAAAATATTGGTTAAAATATGATGTGGTTGTTCTTTGGATATACTTAAAGACTTGACAACCTCTGTCAATTTCAGTCAGCAATCCTTCATAATGTTTCTGTGAACTTTTGTAATGATTTCATCTGTAGTGGCTGATTTTGGTCTTACGGAATGCTCCACACCCAGAATGCTTGTACGACCACATTTAAAATCTGAAACATATGTTTAGAAGTTTGAATGAAGGAACAGATTCCCCCAATGTAACATCTAGCTCAGTTTTAATATTTGTGTTTGAGTTTATTCTGTGTTTGAACTTGAGTGTTACGATTGAGAATCTGCAACACACTGCATACGTTTACGCTTTCTTCGTTCCCGTTGTAAAGCTATTTTACGTTCCTGTTTAATTCGATTAGCTTCTAATTTTAAATTTTCATCATTCGTTTTTGCTTATTGAAGGTTTTGTTCCGGCCTCTGTTTGCTCTTTCGTTCTCTTCCTTTTTTTTCTCTCCAAGGCTTCATCGGGAGAAAGCTTAGGACGCCCCGTTTATGATTTATTCATTGCCTACGCGATTTCGAGCTTCACCCCCCCCCAACCAAAACAACATCATGTTCTTTTTCCGTTCTCGTTTTCGTTTTTCGGCTTCTAATAAAGTAAGTGACGTAAATGTGGTATCGTTCGATAGGGGGCATTGAGAGAGTGTATCGATGCCAGTCGTAAAGAGAATTTTTGCAAAAACAAGGTCGAAAACCTCGCTCGAAAATTCAAATTTTTACAACTTTGGAAGTCCATAACTCGCGAATCATTCGGAGTAGCAACGTGAAACTCGTATTGTTACGGGCATTTCGGCGAGTACTATCCAACGATATGAGCAAATGCAATGTATTCGAGACCCGATCGCGGACCCTACCGAGAGTAGTGTTTCGGTAAAAATGACCTCTATGTTGCATAGAAGCCGAGATATAACAACTTCCGGTCTAACCGGAAGGTGTCGTCATTGACATCCCGAGACCCATAGGAATTATGGTATCGAATCGACATTGATTTGGCCAATGTTAAGCAAAATGCGTACTGCGCATGCGCAGTGGATCCAAAACTTTTGGGGGACTTCGAGGACCCTCGAGGGTACATGTAAGTGAAAACTCCATGTCTCTAACATATGTAATTTATGAGATATAATGAAAACAATCTATGCATGCGCAGTAGATGACTCCATGGGGGAGGGGTCTTCTATAGTCGCATAGGATTACTATGGTGAAAACACATTGTCTCTAACATATATAGTTTACGAGATATAACTGTGCAGTAGATGACACCATGGGGATCTTTTTTAGCCGGTAGGATTACTATGGTGAAAACCCCATGTCTCTATAACAGCAAAGCAACCTTTTCAAAACGATCTGCTTTCAAAGAAACATACATAATAATGCAATACTGGTAAAAGCAGATGAAGATGAATATTGCCATTTATGCTTTATTCACTGCCTACGTGATTTTGAGCTTCAATTATTCAAAACCCCGTAACAAAAACAAAATAATTTTCTCGCATGATAACAACCAAAGGCCAATCCTTCAAATATGCAAGAAGTAATGAACAGAAATGATGCTATGAGGTACTTTAGTCAAAATAACTCTGGGAGCGCCACCTCTCGGTGAGGCCGGAAACTTTTCATTCCACCCTTGTATGTAACAGATCAAATATCATTTTATGAATGTTTGCTTGATACTGCAGCATATCTTGATACCGCAAAATTAAAGAAAAATCATGTAATTCTATGTTCCTACTTTCCTATTTCTAAACTTTCCATGTAACTCAAATAATACTTAAATGAATATGCATCCTGATTTCATGAACATGGTTTTTTAATATTTCATTTTTAGTACTTAAAGCACTTATTCCTTCCCCCCTCTGAATGTAAGGATGTTATTTAAGGTTTTATCTCTGTTGTATTTCATCATCCTTTCTAGTGTTTTTATTTAAGTTCATGAAAATGCCTATTTATTTCAGCTATTTTTCATTGATCTGGAAATTCAAGCTTATAATTTTCTTATTATCAGACAGTCTTGACTTTCAATTATTGTCCGTAAGGAATTCAAATTCCTACTATGAGAGTGCACTTGTATCAGAGCTAGTACACATTTCTTAGAAAATAAATACATTTATAAAAATCAGTATTAGTTTGATACATTTTTTTGCAAATATGCAAAGAGCTATACATATTTTTATAAATATGCAAAGAGCTATTCTTTCAGATCCAAAGAATGTCTTTATTTGCATGCTTTAAACCAAAGGAATTTCTTTTCTCTTAGAAAAGGGATATTATCTTAATGAAAGAATATTAAATTATTTTGCCTGTAGTTTAATTCCTTAAATGTTAAATTTTCTTTATTCTATGTTAAATTTTCTTTCTTTATAATATTTAGAATAAAGAAATAATTATATTTTCTTTATTCTAAAATTCAATATTTTAGAAATATATTGACATTTGATTCAAGAGCATACAAAGTGTTGAATATGTATATAGATGACCTAATTTTTAAATTTAAACCAAAATAATTTGAGTATTTAATGGAAATCACTTCTAATATTTATTATACTTGCTTTCTATCAAAGCTTTAAAATCCATCACTATGAATATAGAGAATAAGATATAATAATTATAATTTAAAATTTTTTCGTTTCACTATGAATTCTGAGTTACTAAATCTAAATAACATATTTTATAATAGATAATAAACATTCTTGTCCTTTTTCATTTTATGAAACAAGATCTATTAGAAATTATATTGCAAAAATATTATGTTCTTAAGAGTTTTATTTATCAAAGGAGAAAAAAAAAATATTAATGTTTAAAAAAAGACAACTGAAAGTTACTTTCAATTAAATTTTGTGATTTCTATTTTATTATTTTTGTAATGGAATTTTTTAAAAAACCATGAAAATTATTCTGATTTGCATGTATGAAATTTTGTATGATTGTATGATTTTTTTAAAAGTAAGTAATGTTTAATTGCTCACACTGCCATCCCTTTCCATTTTTTAGTATTACAAAAATTCAATTCTAATAATTATAAAAATGTTTAGTTTTTAATAATTAATAGTCTTAAAGCTAATATTTTTTTAATTAATAGATGCTGGTGTTGAGGAAGTGGAACTGGAAAAAATGGCTAGAATGCTGATGTTGTTTGCTGATGCTTCTGTTATATCAGTTGAAAGTACACAAGAAAAATTACATTTGAATTCTATATTAAATCCAGTTATTTCAATTATACAATTTGCTTCAAATAGGCCATACATGCATAGTAAGAAATTTCTAAGTTCTGTAAAATTGATCACTCTTTTGATCAAAGAAAGTCATGGCTGTGATAAAATTGAATTAGATCCTCATACAACTAACATAATTGGAAGTCTGAATCAAAGTCCTGAAATAATTGAATTCTTATATCAAAGGTTATTCATGAGCATTTATGACAACAGTTGTGTCTCACAAATTTACATTCTTTTTGAATTTTTTGACACAATAATTGCCGAGTCTAGACTGAATGGTTTGTTCTTATCCATCATTCCACAGATGATGAAAAAAGTTGAAGATATTTTAGAAGATAAAACACAAAGAAGAAATTTACTTTTTTCTTTATGGAAGATTTTAGTGAGTCTTGTAAATAGTGGATTATCCATAAACTTTAGTATTATTCAATCACTTAACTATAGAATCTTTTCAGAAGTTTTGAAATGTGGTATCTTACAGGAGTGTTTGTCAAAGCCAGCAAATTTGGATGGCATTAGAAAAGAACAGTGGTTACGATTTTCTTATCAGTCAATTTGCAATTTTTGGTGTGTTATACATTCAGTAATTCCTCATCTTTCAGATGATGAGATGACTTTCATAATGCTGCCACTTATTGAAGAAACTGAGAAAGTGTTTAACGATGGACCAAAGATTGTGGTACCATACGCAATTAGTTGTCTGAAGCAGATAATCCCAAAATTGGGCAAACATAATTTATCTATGATGTCTGCATTACTTGAAGTTGCATGGAAATCTTGTTTAGAGCTTCGTGGAAATGAAGCCTTTCGTCCTTCGCTTAGTTCTTTAATTGAAATAATTTTTCAACCGGATATGATGCAAGAAGCATTCTTCCCTTCTTTAGATATGTACTTTAAACGTTTTAAGGAGCTTTCTGAGAGTACTTCAGGTATTTTCTATACATTTATAAAACAATTCTGCTCTGCAATTCCACTCCACAAATTATTAGAGTCAGGATTTAATTGCATACACATTTTTGTATTTGCTCTAACTTTTGGTCCCATTCACCAAAAAGCTCATAAAATTATGGAAGAGACTTTAATTTATCTTTTGGAACAAGATCTACATCTTAGCAGAAGCCTAACTCTTGTTGATAGCAACAAACCATCCTGCTTTGTTAGAATAACAATTCTGGAATATCTTTTAGAGAATTTAAAAGAAGAAACTAAAGAATCAGAAGATTTTGTATTTTCATTAATTGAAGAGCTGATGAAGGTAGATAGTGAGGATGAGAGCAAACCAACTTCTCATTTTGCAAATTCTCTTAGCCATAGAATAAGAAATCGGGCATGGCAATCAATTTTACTTATTCAACATTTTATTAAAAATAAAGTTTTGAATGAACAGCTTTTGCTGAAAACATTAACTGCTCTAGGAGCTGAAAGCCAACAACCTTCGATTCGTTACTTACAAGAATGGGTTACTTTCAATGTGCTTCATGTTGAACAGAGCTTCATTAATAAATTTATTTTGATAATCGATGATTCACTAGACAAACGACCCAGTTACATCATCTCAGTTGTTTCCATCATAAATCTTTTAATTTTGCATCAAATAATCAATGCAAAAAATAATATTGCAAAATGTTTTAAACTTTTAACTATTTTATGTATGGCTCAGAATTTTACAGTAAGACTTTATGCACAAGTGACATTAACTAATTTATTTGAATTGTGTCAGAAAATGGATATTTCAAATTTTACTAACCAATATGAATTTGTATCACAAATGATTGATATGCAAACTACCATGGTGGAAGGACATGGTAATTTTTTCAAGAACATTAAGAAGCTTTCCTCTGATTTTTATTTTTCTACTTTTAACCCCATCAACCATTTTAGCTTAGAGACAGTACTGTATGATTTACCTCGTCTCTCTAATCTTAGTCCTGATGAATGGATTAGACCAGACTGGTTTAATAAAAATTGCTTTCATGTATTAACTTATAATTTAGATGATAGCTTAAAGAAACGCTTACCCACATCATGGACATCTAAGATGTTAAATGATAATCTTGTTACTGAAAGCAATTCATTAGATTATAACTTCCAGAAAAAAATCATGCCAGTGAAAGATATAATTGAAAGTAGTGACGATGAGGTTTTTATAAATTTAGAGCAAAAGCAAATTCAAAAAGATGGTTTAATTGTTGTTGCTTCTCTGATAGATAGAGTTCCCAATTTAGGTGGATTGTGTCGAACATGTGAAGTGTTTGGTGTGAAGGAATTTGTTTTAGGTTCTCTTCGATATATCGAAGACAAGCAGTTTCAGAATTTAGCTGTTTCGGCAGATAAGTGGGTTTCCATTAAAGAAGTTAAACCTTATATGCTCAAAGAATATTTAATGTCAATGAAAGAAGAAGGATATACACTTGTAGGAGCAGAGCAAACAGAAGATAGTTGTAATTTGAAGGAATATCAATTCCCAAAGAAATCAATTTTATTACTAGGTCATGAGAAAGTAGGTTTGCCTGTTGAGTTGATCCAGCTGTTAGATACTTGTGTGGAAATACCTCAACAAGGTGTTGTGCGATCTCTTAATGTTCATGTCAGTGGAGCTATATTAATATGGGAATATGCACGCCAGCATAGCAATTTATCTTGATTTATGTAATTTATAGGATTTTCGTGAAATGTAAAGTTACTAAATAATTTAATCTTCACTAACATATAAAAATTTTTTAACTTCGTTGGGACGATTGTTCCCAAAAAGAAGTGCTTTCTGTGGACAAGATCTGCTAAGTGCCAACTATATGTACAAGCTTGAGCTCCTTCTCCTGCTAAGCCCAAGGTCCATTAGCAAAAAAAATTGTTGAAATGTGTATAAATTAGATAAAACTGATATATTTTTTAAATATATAGTAATAGATGTTTCATTTTCAATTTTATTAAAAAATAAAAATCTATTGTATTTTATTATCATTAAAAGTATCTAAATTAAAAAAAATTTTAAAATAAGAAAAAATTATGGTGCATAATAACTGAGGATATAACAACTAAGTTTTAGTAAATAAGATATTATCTGAAAATAATAAAGTACTTTTTATATCGATGTCTAAAAACCATTTTGTCCAACATATTAGCTTTAATAGTCATTTAAAATAGTTATATTCATAAGAATCAAAATATATATGCATAACAAATATTAAATTTTAAAATTTTTACTTTGGAATTCATAAAAAGTGCAAGTATAATAAACAGGGAGGATCTGTTGAAATTTATATATGTCTTTTAAGATCAAAAGAAACAACTTTTAATCATATGGCACTCAATGTGTTTATTTTTATATTGTACATAATGAAATGAGACTGTACACAATCTAAATAAAATTCCTTTTACACTTAAATGCATCTTAAAAATAGCTAAAAACAGTTACAATAAAGCTCAGTTCATTGTTATCTAGAGGACTAAAAATTGGCTATTAATTAGTACCCTGGATTTTTTTAAAATATCAAATTTTACACAACATTTTTAACATCAAAGTATGAACCATAACAATTGAGTTTTCACAATCATTTAAATCATCATTTTATATTTATATGTAAAAACATGAAATATCAGTAATTTCAAACTGTACATTCTATTAAAAATAATTAGCAGATTCAGTTATTTGTTCTTTACAGACATACATTTTAAAAAAGTTTCAATTTTAATAGTACAATACCAAGTACAGAATTAAATAAATTTATATATGTTTAGCATTATGTATTATTTATACATTAATTAATATAATCACATATATAGTTTGACATAATCTTCATAATTAATAAAACAGTTTAGTAGAATAATTATTATAATTAGCAAACTTTAAATATTCATCAAAATATAAATGGGTCACAATACCAAAATATTATATAGATGCAATCAAATCATCTATCACAATTCTTACCTACTCACTGCTTACATTATAATATTGTTTAATTAACCCATTATTATAAAAGTTACATAATTTTAAAAATCAGTTTATTTGATTTAAAAGAAAGTTTCTACAATAAGAAAAAGTTTTTAATGGCAAAGCAAAGCAAAATTAAATTACTAATATTTAGAAATTGTAAAGAAAAATTATATATTTGAAAGGCTGATTTTAATTATTACTTCTCTACAGATACATTCATTTATAAAATTTATGATATTCTATTCTACATATTAGAAATTTAGAATTTTTTAGAAATAAAAAGAATATTATATTCTTTTATTACCAATTGTAGTTGCACTTCTATCTTTTGTTTCAGTTACTACAACTTGGCTGATGACAGATTTTAATTTGTTTACCTCTTATTTTATGAATCTTATTTTCTTGAAATTCTATAGTTCCATAAATTTTCATAAATATATGGTATTTGATTAGTTTCAGATTAATGTAACAGAAATCATTATTATTAGAATTCTTTTTTCCTGTTAGCATTATAATTTTTTTAGCACTGTTAATTTTTTAACTATATTAAAAATATATGTATTAATATAAAAAATAAATTTTGGGGGAACAGGCATAAAAGAAAATTAAATATGTCAAAATCTATTTCAAGTGATTTATATGAATCCTAATTATATAAATCAGAGACTTGCAACTGACTAGTGTTGGGTCTTACTGTTATATATTTGCTTATTCGGTTGAGAACTTTTTATAATTTAGACTAGAAAGTGCATTGAGAATTTTATTTTTATTATTAAAAGAAAATTATTTAGCTTTTCATTTTATAAGGAAAGTATCAGGGAAATGCATCTCTCTCTCTCTCATACACACATTTTGTATAAATCTTAAAAACAATTTTCGGGACTTCCATACTTTGTCAGCTTAATGAATATAAAATATGAAAGAGCAACATTTATTCTAGAAGTCAGGCAAAAAAAAAAAAAAAAAATGTGTTGAACATAGTTCCAAAAATCAAGCCTATATTCAATTTAAACTAATAATGCATTCTAATGAATAAGTTGCTGAACAATGGGAAGGAGGAAAAGGACCTAAATGGAAAATTAACTTGAAAAGACAAAAAGAACGTTGTGCATTTTACAATTAAAAAAAAAGTATGAAGATTAAAGTTACTACTAGTATTTACAATAGACAATAAGACTATTATTGAGATATAAATATGCATGTGATAAAAACTTTTGCTATTCAGTGAAAATACCTTTGAAAATAAATCATTTGTAAATAAATTCTCTATGAAAACAGTAAAATCTGTATATACAATCTGTATGTGTATTTTAAATTAGAAAAAAAAAAATCCCTAAACATTTGTCATTATTTGTAGTTCTTTAGAATAAGTTTTGATTAGAAACAGGAGAGATAATATCAGTCAATAATATAATTCAGGGAATAATTAAGTTCTTTCATTTATACTGAGTACATGCAATGAGATCACTGATTAACGTATAACATTTACTATTAAAATAATTGTACAAAATATTCTCCAGAAAAAATATTTAATTTAACAGTAACAATTTAGTTTATATTTCAAAACAAAAGTTACTCTGACATAATATGATACCAAAGTAGAGAATACATTGAAGAAGAATTGAGGTGGCAATAATAATTGTTTTCCATTAAGAGAGATACATAGAATAATAGCCTCCATATAATGCAAAAAATGTTAACTATCAGCTTTTAATGTTTAGATAGATAATGTAAACATTTATCATTAGTAATAGAAAAAAAGTTTGGGATATATAATAATATACATCTTTTTCATAATGCAGTATATATTGCTATGATCTAGCTATCAAGATAGTGTAGAAGCATGAGAGACAAATTCAATAGAAATGCCGTAAAATAATTTTTTGATTAAAAAATTTTTTTTTTTCATCTAAGAAAGATTATTTATGAAAGAAAACCCAATTCCTATTTGATTTGTTTAGATAGGGATATATCCAAGAGCACTGAAGGCAAATCTTAAGTTGGTAATTGGAAACATCCACATGGATTTGAATTATTCAATTTTTCTATGAGCAATCTTAAAAACTTGGTAACATTTCAGAAAGAAGAAGGGGAGGGGAGAATTCACATTTTTCTGTTTTAAAGTTTGAATTAAAAACAAGAATTAAAAAAACTTAATTCCTATGTTAAAGTAATAACTAATAACAATCAGAAAAAGGGAAAAAAATCTTAAGAATAACTTAAATTATCATTTCATATAAATATTATGGTATATAAATAGTAAATATTACAAGTAAAGCATAGTAATATTAGTAAATAATAATGTTACTATTATATGTAATGATATTTCATATAAATAGTAAATATTACATATATAATTCTTTATGTGAAATATAGAATACAGGATGATATTCTATTTCAGTGATTTTCTATAACATTTCTTTCCTGCCAAATTTTAAAATAAGTAAGTAATCTTTTCAAGATATAAATATTTAAAGCAAAATTTGAATGTAATATATCAATAAATACTGAATAGAATATAAATTAACGAAGAAAAAGAAAACATGATGTTAAATAAATAATTTAAAAGGTAAAATTTGCTTTAGAGTGGATGATTAAATTATTGGGTGCAATGAAGATCATTTTATTCAAGAAATTAAATCAATATGCTAGCAACAACAGTTAAAGATTAACATAAAACTTTTTTACACGACATCAATCTTGGGGCAGACAAGTGTTTGAAATTTAAAAGTAGAGTAAGCTAATATATATATATAGTATAAAGATATGCAAATATTTATTTACAACTACAAACAATATCTTTGTTAAGGTGGGTTTTTTTTTTTAATTATTCAAAAAAAATAAACCCTTAACAAATACATTGTTAGTAATTATACAATTTAAAAAAATGAAAACATTTTTCATTAAAGTTTCAAAGGACAAATGAAGTAAAATAAGGATATTATAGCTATTTTTTAGCTATAGCACAACTTATTTTCTATTTAAACTATAACCTAGAAATTGAGTACTTTTGATAGCTTTAGCAAAAAAGCACTAAGATTTCTTTTAATTTAACATGTAATATTTTTATATACTTCATTTGATTTATAAAAATTTAATTATATAATTTGACATAATAATTTTATAAAATATAAACTCTTTAAAGTATTGAATCTTCAAGTAGATATTTGCTCCATCTTTTATTTTTATTAACAATAACTAAATTTTGATTACTTAAATATTGGTTATCAAAAGTCAATTTTACTTAGCTCATTAACATCAGAAATTTTGAATGTATATTTGAACAAATAGTATTTCAATAATTTGTATCTATTCAAACATATATGACAAATGCTCAATGTTCAACAGATAATTTTTGAAAATATTATTTCCAAGTATATAAAAATTATGAAATTAGCATTGAGTGTGTATTTCTTTGATGTGCATGCATATGAGATTTTTGTTTGAAAGACTTAAAACAAATATTACATTCAAAAGGCCGTTCACCCGTATGTATTACCATATGAGTTTGAACATTATATTTATTTGAGAATGTTTTATAACAAACAGGACAGTTAAAAGGAGGATGAAAACTAACATGAGATGCCATATGACACCGTAAATCCACAGCCTCTGTTGAAGTATAACTGCATATAGGACAGTATTTCATATCACAAACTTTTTCAGAAGACTTTGATGTATTTCCATACTTTCTTGATCTCCAACTGTCATTTTGATTAGTCTCTGCATAGATAAATTTTATATTAAAAAGATTACTATTAATTCTTTAAAAAATATGTTTAATACAAACATTAAAATCCTTAAATGCAGTTACATTACATGATTGAAATGACTATCACTGGAAAAAGATGTATGCATTAATGATAACGATACTAACTAAATAGCTAAACTAAATTTTAATGATCATAGAAAATTATAAATGAAACTAATTCATAGTATTAAAAGATGAAACTAATCAGCTTAAAATACTAACTATGAAATTTACCAGTAAACAATAAAAATATTAAAACTACTTCAGAAACATTAAGTAATGTCTAAAATAAATAGAAATTCTAAATTTTACTCCAAAATATTAATCCTAAATATAACAGCTATAAAATGTTGTTTGAAATTATAGCAATTATGGAAAGAATGAAAGCACTTAACATAATCAACCACTAAAATATATAAACATGTAAAAAAAAATTATAATTTTATTATGGTAAGTTTACAGGAGAGAAAGTTTATGAGGCATTACTTCTCCGCAATTTCAATGAAAAAAAAAAATTAAACAATTCCACTACTTCCCGAAGTAATGAAACTAAGATTTAATAATTTTAAAAAAATCAAACATGGGAATAATATCTCCCCCCGAAACAAAAAACAACATGCCCCACTCTTTCTCTCCCATTTTCTGTCAAATAAGAATGTGTTTTTGTTGTTTTCTTGACGGAAAAGTAGAGAGAAAATAAACATGCGGCTTTGAAAGTTAATATCGTGTCATGTGACTTCTGATAAAACTCAGGTTTATAAGAAGCTTAAGAATTTTTTTTGGTTATTTTACATTATTATAAACCCTTATCTTTTAATTCTATTATTAAAGTCAAAATAATTTAGCTAAAAAAGCTATATTTATCAAAATATCGGTTGTATTAAAAAGAACTAGCCGAAATTTAGAATAAAATGTGTGGCAGCAGGTTTGTTTAGTAAACAAAAACTAATATTTGCGTGATTTTTCGTTTCATTTCAGGGTGAAAAAATTATTGACTAATTGATATGAAAGGTATCTTTAGTTATCACAAATATATGATCATCTTGTAATAGAAATGATATCTATTTATATGTTAAATTATTATTATTTAGTTAAATAATGATTTAAACTGTTTGAAAGATGAAATGAAAATCTTCCTTTAACAATGTAATTTGATTTTGGAAGAATCTACTTTATTTTCCTACTTATCTTTTTATTTTATTTTATTTTATTTATACACGTTTGAAAGTTGCTTAATTTTTGATATACTTATAATTTTCTGTTAAGGATGCAGATTTTAGATACTCCTCCGTCAGCAATATCATCTTCTGCAGAATATATAAGCTTCAGAAGTAGAGTTCCACAAAAGAAAGTGAGTTTTCTTTTAAGCTGGATTGATCTGTATGTTGATTGTGTATATCAATTAATTTATCCTTGCATTATACATATAAATTCTTTCAATTTGAGTTTTGTTGTTCAATATTAAAAACATTTTGCTGGAGCAAATTAGCGAGATTTTTTAAAGATGAAATGCCTGTGTTGAGCACTTAATGTCTATCTCTAATGAAATTCCAGGCTATAAAAATTATAAAATAAAAAAAATCGAATGATCTTGATGAATGTTGTGCATGTCTTAGTTGTGCATGTCTTAGTAAAAAAGAAATGAAAATATCTTAAAGTGAAATAATGAAAACAAAATCGTGAGGACAGTTTGATTGTATTTTATGACGGAAATTTGCCTTCTTTCCATTTTTAATTTACATCGCATGAAAAGTGTATCATACTTGAGGCTTTTTCTAATAAATGGTTTCAAACCGTCTCATTCTTTATTAGTTCAGTCTTATAAGTTTTGTTAACATCAGTAGCCTCATTAGTCTTTCTGTTTTCTACCTATCAAGTCATTGCTTACAAGAAGAACTATTTTATCATCTGATATGTATTTCATCAGTACTCATCCATCAATGAATATTTTCACCTAAATAAATATTCTGATATCCAGAAATTTATTGCAGCAACTACTTGATGCTTCCAGTTACAGTGAAGTAATCAATAGTGATAAAATTCATGTTTCTCAAATAACTTATTTTCAAAACTGTTGAGGCAATTATTTTTTTAATATTAATCAGAAAGGAAGTTAGAAAGGGAAGGGAAATCTTTAGATTTTTGTGAAGATTTTAAATTTTGATAAGGATGTCATTGAAAATATTTGAAACTCCATGTGTAAATTTCTTTGATATTACCTGTTTTAAAGCATCATCAGCTTATTTGGTATTTTATTTATTTATTTAAATTTTATTTATTCATTCATTGATTGATTTTTTTGAGTCTATAAATAATTTTTATCTGTTCATAATATACAGAAGTCTTTATTTTTCATTGTGTTTTCATTCATTTTTCTTTTGTTGTTTATATTTGTTTGAAGCAAATTTTAAACTGTAGTATCAAATATTAAATTTCATTATTTACACGGTTTAATTGTATTTGAAGCAGGAATTTTTTCTCAGGTTATTTTTAAATTGTAGATGCATATACTTTAAGTGTTGGATCTTTTTGTTAGAGGAATATTAAAGCATATTTCTCTAACAAAACACATTGATTTGAAAATAAAAAGGGATTAAGTATCTTTTCTTTTTTTTCCCAATCCAAATGGTCTGGTTTTTTAAATTGAATATTTTAATATGCTACTTACATGAACAAATCCTTCTGGAATTTGATTGAGACTATTAAAGAAAAATATATTAAATAAACATATTTTTAAATCAGTTTGAAATGTTTTATAAAATGCCTATTAATATTTTAATTTGTATAAAAAAATTCATCTCTCTGTTCTGTCTTCTAGAAACTTCTCACAATAGTATTTAAAATTTTGAGCTACATGAACTATTCCTGATATTAAAAATATTCTTTTCTTTGTTTACCAAAATATTATATAATTTATTTGAAAGGATAATAATATACATATATGAATTTATTTATAGATAATTGTTGACCAAGATCCAACAAAAGTTTGGACATTGTATGATGCTGGGCCTCGGAACATAACTTGCCCTATAGTGTGTCTCCCACCTGTGAGTGGCACTGCTGATGTTTTCTTCAATCAGATCATGGCTTTGTCTGCAAAAGGATACAGAGTTATTGCAGTAAGTATTTATCTTTTGCAATATTTATTCTTGATTTCTGAACTACATATTTAATTAAAGGTGAAAAATTATATGAATTAATTTCAAATTAAACTAAATATTTTTTTAAGTTAATATAATTTGAATGAGTTGTTTATTGTATGTGAAGTTAAAGTGTTTTTTATTCTTTATATCATATTCATCCTTTGCTTCATCTGTAATTTTTTTTAAAAAAAAGATAGTCAAATTTTATTAAAGGCAGGCTGAAACTTACCATATATGTATACCAAGCATGTAATTTACTGAGGCTAATTTTAATGCTTTATTTCTTCTTTCTGAACATTTAAATTTTGTATAAATAGGTAACTACAATTCCAAGACAATCTAAAGTACCAAAACTCTTTAAAACCTCTGAATTTATTCTTAAATTTTTAACAGTTTTTATTTATTGTTTTTTTTTTCCCTGCTAGGTTTTAAGAAATTTAAGTTATCTGATTTAAAAAAAATAACCATATTTGCTGGTTTAGAAGTTTTACTTTATATACATGTTTTTGTCTGTTATAGGTGCAGTATCCTGTTTATTGGACTATGAAAGAATGGGTTACAGGATTTAGTAAATTGCTGGATTTCCTGTCCATCGATAAAGTAATCTTTTGTTTTAACTTGATTGTTTATTTTTTGCCTTGTTTGTATAAGTTTTCGTGTGTTATAAAGTGTGTGTATTTCAATTTGAATTTGTAACCATTATTTTGCTGAATTAGTGAAGCTATGAAAATTAAAAGATTCTTTAAACATGATTACACATCATTCCTCTTGTTGATGCAAGAGAAGAATTGACTTTTAGAACATTATACTAGTTTCTGAGCTCTCTCTTTATTTTTGAGATCAAATTAATATTTTTTTATCACAAGAAATATTAAATTAATATATTAAGAAAAAAAAATGTGTTTAATAGTTTGTGACAATCTGTATCGGAAAGAAATATTGAAGAAAATTGATATTTGTTCACATTTTTTTCTGTTTTTTTTTTTATTTTTTTACTTTATTATTTAGTATCGGGTTTCTAATTTTTTTGAAGGAAGGAAGATATTTTTGTAGTAAATAAAATGAACTAAAATACCTGCTTTTAGTGTGAGAATAATGGATTTTCAGAAATCTGAATTAATTTATTTCATTTTCACTGAGAAATTTTTTCTGTATTTTGTTTAATATATGATTAATTGTAAAATATTTCAATTTGGATACATTTAAGTTTTTTAATTGTGTGCAGGTTCATTTATTTGGTGCTTCTCTGGGGGGATTCTTAGCTCAAAAGTTTGCAGAGGCTACTAATCACACTTGTACAGTATTGTCTATCGTACTTTGCAACAGTTTCACAGATACTTCAATTTTCAACTTCTCAAACACTGCTGTATTGTAAGTATTTGTTAAGACATCAATAAAATGTATTAAATTAGTTATATTTTATGTTTAAATATTGATTTTAATATATTCAGTATAAATTTAAATTTTTAATTCTTTTAATAATTTTAGAATACCAGAAATATTTTTTGAATTGATATTACATTTTTAACAATCACAAATGTTTTAGGATTCATATTAAGAATAATTATTTTCCTTTAATTAATTATTCTTAAGCAGATCTAAAATTTTTAGGAATCTTGAAAGTTTCTTCAGAATGACAAATTAGAAAAGCAGATTTTTCTTAACATCATATTCAATGGTATTAATCCATGTTTCTCTTAATTTTTTGATTTTAATATTGTTTAACTATCATAATAAAATCACAAATTGTATCAGCTTAAGAAAAAGCATGAACACATAACTTTATGCTTCTTTTAATCGAATCAGTTCTAATTGCAAACTCGCAGTATAAGTCCTAAATAGCATTGTAACTAAAATGGATAATATTTGAAATAATATTAAACTTAAAAAACAATTGAATAATTAGCAATACCTTCTTAATAGCCAGTAATCACATTTTTATTTTCATTTGAAAATAGACAGGTAAACATAGGAATACAAAGACACATAAGAATTTTGATTGAATTTCAAATACTCAAAAACAAAAACACAAAGACACATAATAAAAGCTCATAAAGTTATTTTAAAAGTCACTTTTAGAATAGCAGACATTTTGTTTTACAATTAAAGCTACTGATACCATTATAAAACATGTAAAGAGTGAAATTAATAGTGAATTAATGATTAAAATATCTGTTATAAACTTATTTTTGGTTTTGTTGTTAATGTCTGAACATAATTTTTGGTTTTGTTAATATCTGAACATAATTTTTTAAAATTCTAATTCTAGATAATTAGGATTAAAAAATAATCTGAATTCTGGTTTAAATATTACATGTAAAAAAGAGAATGGTGATTATCATAAAAACTATGGAAACAAGATAGGTAAGGTATACAGGATGGTTATAATTAAATTTCCCCTCTAAACAGCAGTATACAAAGCAAACGGGTGAACGTGTTGCAGCGAAATTTGGTATATAGACTATAAATAAAATGTGCTCACGAAATTTCAAAAAAACATTTTTTCGTTCAAAAATGTCCAACAGAGGGCACCTTTTCTGGAAAAATATTAAATTTAACACAATAAATGATCAAAACAGAATATAAAAATAATATTATCAATCCAGAACAAGAATTAGGAGTAATAAAATGTAAAACCGGGAAAGGCTGTCGGTTCTAGGAAAACTGTTGAGATTTGTATGCTTGCAAAGAAGAGGAAGTTTTATGCAAAACAGGTTAGAGTAAGAAACGTTTGCAGTCGTTGTCATGTTTTATGTCGATGTTTCTGGTTGTAATGATAACGGTATCTTGTTGCAACGGTGTTGCAAAGTTGAATCACTTAACCTTTTCTAGGACCGTGGGAAGTATGCTTCCCACCAAATTTATCAATCTTTGTATGAATTTATGTAGGTCGGCATAAGTTCTGACAAATTTTTTTAGAAAAACAGAAACTTAGAGGCTTCAGTTCTTTATCTCACACAAAATAATGTGTCTTGATTTGTTACTTAATTATTAATTAACCAAATTAATTAATTAATCAAATTAATTTATCTAATAAGCTAAATGAATCCCTTTTCTTATTCTAACTTCAAGTCTAAAAATATTTAAACATAATATGACTAGAAAAAAATGACCCTTTAAAGGGTTAAAGAACTCCAAAACGCTTCACATATGAAGCATCAAAACTGATCAGCTACAATCTGCTGTTGAACACACTTGCAGGTGAATGAAGGTGATCACATAAAGAAACTTTTCCTACATCATCCTGGACACGATTAATAACTGCTCTTGTGCAATTTCATTCTAATCTGTTCTTGTTTCTGCAAACTAAACTTTTTTTTTTTCATAAACAACATACTGTTATTTTTTTTTTTTACCTTTACTAAACTAGTCAATAAATGTTAATATTGTTTCTATATTCCATTTTGGTCATTTTTTGTGATGAATTAATGTTTTTTGTTTGGAAAAAGCGCCCTCTGGTGAACATTTTGAAGTTAATTAATTTTTTTTTAAAATTCTGTGAGTGCATTTTGTGTATAGTCTATATACCAAATTTCATTGCAATCCATTCAGTCGTTTGCATTGTATGCTTCTGTTTATAGGGAAAGTTTAATTATAGCCATGCTGTATATATAATTCTCATTATAATTGCAAGAAATTCATTGTAACTCCAATCTGATCTCATTATGTGGATAATTTGAATAATGTTGAAATATTTCAATTTCTGCTAGAAATATTTTTTATAGATTTTGGATGTTTCCCTCAGTTGTTCTGAAAAGAATGATTATGGGTAATTTCAACAAAGGCTATATGGAACCATCAATTGCCGATTCTATAGATTTTATGGTTGAAAGGGTATGAAATGAATTCTTTAATTTGTGCATTCTATTTTAATTGAAAATAATTATTTATTGTAATATGAAGATGAGCGAATATAAATACTTCTTTACACTGAATATATTTGTAGTAGTTTTTGTCCTTTTATATACTGAAACACATAAGTTCTTTTCATTTATCAAATATTTCTGAAAAAAAGTTAGAATTTGTCTGTTTTCAAAAATGTATTCTTAATTTTATTTGTTGGCTGTGAAAAACAAACAAACAAACAAACAAAAAAGCCAATAAAACTTTCTGATAATTAATTTGATGTTTTACTCTATAATTTTAAATTATAAATAAAAATGAATAAAATCTATCAAAATTAATGTAGAATAAAATTGCATATCAAATTGCATAAATATGTTACTTAATTCAAAAAATGAGGTTTTATCTACAAGTCAGTAGTTTTTTATAACAAGGATTTACAATAACTTAATGTTTATTTTTTGTGCTGGTGCTTTCCCATATAAATTATTATGCCCCTTTTTCTCTTTTTGTTTTAGTTAGACAATTTATCTCAACAAGAACTTGCATCTCGGCTTACTCTAACATGTATGAATTGTTATGTGGAACCACAAAAACTGACAGGAATTCCTATAACCATTATGGATGTAAGTTAGAAAAGTATTAAATAGGGTTTTTATAGATTTAAGGTGGTATATTAAGCACTTTTTTTCCATTTATAATTATAAATAAAAAATGTATAAACAATGATTTTTTTAATAATTTTTGTTTTTCTACATAAATGTTTCTTTTAAGTAGAAAATTTTATATACACATTGATTTGCAACTTTGCTAAGTTATTAATTGTATATTTGAGTCTATGCATTGTACTTTCTTTACATTAAACATTCATTTTTATTTTAAAATTTATTTATTTTTGTCTATTTTTATTTACTTCCATTTCAGAACTTTATTTACATATAAAATTTATAGATATGTTTAGTGAAATTTTTCTACAAAAGTATTCCAATTCTTTTGTTTAAGATTTACATCAAATTCTTTAATGTAAAATTAGGTTTTTTTTGTTTTGTTTTTTGTATAAATATCAGAATTAAAAACCATTTTGTTGAAAACATTTATATGTGTTTTAAGTGGAAGAGGAGGTTGAGGGTAATCTGAATTGTCAAAATAAAAAATGATAGGAAAATTTTTAAACTATTTCCAATTCTACATGGCTGTTTCATGTACTTTATAGTGAAAATAGAATTTCTCATACACATTTGCTAAAACTTTATGTATGTTGAATTCTTTTACTTGATGTAGATAATATCTAAAATTTTGATTAAATTATGGATTAAGTTATATTTAGAACTTTGAATTGTATTTCATATAAATTAAATTAATGTTTATTTCTGTTTAAGATTTCATGATAAATGGCCTTTGCTGAAAACTACTATTCTTATGCTATTGTTTTTCATATTTAAAGTTTATATACAGGAATGAGATTTATGCATTAAATATACTCACATATGTGATTTTTAAGTTTCTCATGTATTATTTTATGTTATATTGTTATAGTTTAGACAGGTTCTTGGATTGAATGGACTGTAACACGATGCAAACAGAAATTTATTTACATTAATTAATTATAAATATTTATATTTAATCAAACAAAAACAAACTTATCTTTACTAGCCTATAACAGCAACACACTAACTCATAGTAAAGGAAAAATTCAAGATGTAGTAATTATGTAGTAAATCAGCTCAGATTCTTAGTTATCTGGAGCAGTTTTATCATTTTCATAAAAACCAATGATCATATACTACACTTACTCTGTGAAGACACAGTAGCAACTCCTTGATCAGTGATTAAATCAAAATTTTTATATGTTGTTAGAAAGTTACCTCCCAAATTTTTTATGAAAGTAAAATTTTCTGGCACCAAGGCACAAAATTCCTAATTATGAAAATTTTGAAATCTTGTTATAATTGGCATTAAAAATCTTGCCAAAAAGCCAAGGTGCCTTCAATTTTCAAAAGACAATAAATATTGATTTTCAGTCATGAAAATTTTAAAATTTTGTTCTTGAATGCTGCTGTTATTTTAAACCAATTTTGTAGGTGTTTGATGACAGTGCATTGAGTAGTGCTGCTCGTGAAGAACTCTATAAATTTTATCCAGATGCCAAGAGAGCTCATCTTAAGAAAGGTGGTAACTTCCCATATTTGAGCTGCAGTGAAGAAGTCAACTTACATATTCAGGTATAATTTTTTTAAATGTGACAAGTTTTATTTTCCATGAAATTTTAATCATATGTTTTTCTTCTGTTGTGCAAAACTAAGGAATATAGTTTTTTTTAAGTTAGTTTGCATAAAACAAATTTAAAAAATATTGTTTATTTCACCATACGCTATAATAAAGTTAAATAATATACTATAATAATGTAATAGCGAGGCTTTACTCCCTTACTTTATTTGATTAGATTTTTTATGGAATAACAAAAAAAGCTCTTTTGATAAAAAAAATAAAAATATCTGGTATATTAAATGCTTATATTTGCTGTACCTTAATTTTCTTTTCAGCATGTTGCAATCTTACTAAAATGCTATTGAAGTAAATGAATATCAATATTTAAACTTTACATTTAATTTGAATTTTTAAGTGAGATAACAAGCCAGTAATTAAACAGACGGACACAATGAATATATTATTTATAAATTTAATTTAAGTGAAGCATAACAAGAATTTCTTCTCAATGTTTATTAATGTTAAAGAGAAATTTGTCAAGTGAAATCAACAGACAAGAAAATATCAAAACTAAAGATTGAGATTATTATTATTATTATTTTGTTCATTATTTATTTTTGTGCAGTACTATTATATATTTTTTAATGCTATTGATTGTTTATTTTTTGTGTCTATAAATAAAATTTTTCTAAAATAGCTAAATTATGAGATATATCTGGTTTGGTTCATTGACACTTTGTATTATTTTTATAAGCATTTTAAAACTCATTTAACTGGCAGTTTTATCCATTAATTTTTTCTGATTTTTTTAGTGAAACTCAAATTTATGTGAGATCACAGACTTGTATTTATGTAGGTATATGAGTACTATGAATAGTCTGCACACAAGACTCTTAGAATAGTGTGATTGATTATGACTTGAAGTTACAAATATTAATGCTCTGCTGAATTTGAAGAGCAAAAGCAGCATAAAAGATTTGTTATGATACCAGCGACTTTCATGGTGAGCATGATGGTTGTGAAATGAGCTAGTATAAAAAAAAGTAAAACATTTATTTTATAATGGGTTAAGAAACAGATATTGAAGTATTTATGGAAACATTTAAAGCTATGGAAAATATTGTTACTAATTAAGTAAAAAATTATTAAAAATAGATATAAATATTGCATAACTGCACCATTATAATGATAATTTCTGATTTTTAAAATAGTGTAAGCATAATTTTTAGTGATATTAATTTTTGCAGTTAATTAGAAAAGACATTAAATTTCTCTTAATTTCTAATGAATTAAAATCATATTTGAATTGAAAAAACAAAAAAAAGTCTCTAAAATACCTATATCCATTTTCCAAGCAATGTTTGTTCCAAACATGATATTGTGCATACTTGTATATAAGTTGATTCCTCTCCTTTTGCTTTTGGGCAGCACAACTGCTGAATCTGATTTTTTTAAATTATACTTATGGACTTATTATTATACTTATGGACTGGTATAACCATTGTATCAGTTATGAGTTTGCATTTCCTCCTCCCAAGACAAGGTGGCCAGCTGAACATGAAAACCAGGAATCTTCAGGGAATTCCGTGAGGTTGGGAAAAGTCAGGAAAATATATCATAAAACTTGAAACTTTTTTATAAATCAGTAATTTTTATCGAACATGATAATTTGCTGGTATTATTTCATATGTAGAATAAAATATCATTGGCAACTAATGGAAATCAAACTTTTACTGATAGCGGAAAACAGACTATAGAATAGAAAGATTAACCACCATATGTAATTTATTGCATTATATATAATATTTTCGTAGAAAGTTTTTGTTTACTTTTTTTTTTCAGAACGCCAAGTTATTGACATAATTAGCAAAAATGGTTTTGCATACTGTGGGGAAAGGTAGCTTAACTAAAGCCCATCCCCTGTTACTGTTATGATTTTAAGCTTTAATTGGCCCCTTTTATTTAAAAAGATATTTATGGAGTTCTCCCCCCCCCTTTTTTAAATTCCTTCAAGCATCAAATTGATCATACCACATGGTAAGAGAGCAAAAGTATGAATTTAATATTCAAAACTGGTTGTAAAATACTGACTCATTATAATTCCAAATCAATTTATTTTAATTAAATTAGTATTTTACAATAATTATTTTTTCCTGTCTTCTCGAAGATCTCTTTGTTGAATTAGGAAGTAAAGGAAGTCATTGCTATTATTTCTATAAAACATTTTTTTCTGCTTATTTTTAAATATTATGAACACGGATTATAAAATTCTTCATATGAATGGATGCTATGGATGACATGAATTTGATGTTAATGCTAATGTTTTCATTTAACCTTTTTTAAAAAATTTGTGTTTAAATTTCTGCATACATTCAACAAAATACTTTTCTTAAAATAATATTAAATGAAAAATTAATTTGTTTGACACATAAGTACATATGCCTTTTTTCATTTTTTCAAAAAGGAGAAGGGCAGCATTTATTTTATGCGGTTTGATGAATATGTAACTGTTTCCACTGAAATTTACATAATTAATTCATGCTATCTTTTTTAAAAGTTATGCCTTTACAACATTTTTCTTTTTATGCAATAAAGAAAAATAATTAATTAGGTCCAGTTTTCCACTTTTTTTCTCTATTTTATGGGTTAAGCAATGAGCCAGCCTGCAAGCATTTTTAAAAAATAATTTTGATTTCATTGAAGAATTTTTCTTATTTTGATACGGAGATTTCATTTTGTATTTATAAATGATTTTTTTTTCTGTTAGTAAAATTATTGTTTAGCTCTCTTTGGCATGATGGTAAACAGTATGGCTAGAGGAGACTGCACTGGATGGAAAAAAAATCAATTTCTTCTTAAGCACTCTGCTAATGTGCATATATTTGAATGCTGCATTTTTCTTGAGTAAATATGACAAACAATCCTGAGATATGCCTAGTTGGCAAGAAACCGTTCTAGTTGGGCATTTATCTTCTAGTATTGGTTAAAATGTTTGTACAAAAAGGGCAGGGTTTTACATAATTGAAGCTTATCTGAAATTCAATAAGTGAAAATGTTTTTGTTTCTTCTCTGAAAATTAAATTTTATTTTACATTGATTTTAGTTAATAGAGTAGAACAATTTTTCAAATAAAGTTAAGAACATATTATGCAATAATTAAAGAATAAAATAAACCATTGCTCTGAAAATATTAGAAACACCTGAAAAACATCAGGGAAATTTCTTAAAAAATCCTGGAAATCTCTGAAAATATCAGGGAAGTTCAAACAGCAGAAATGCTAGTTACTCTGCAAGTAATCTTTCCAGCAATGACCTAACTGCACCATAAAATTTCTTCCTTATTGTGTTGTTTCCTGTACGGTTCAAAATTTCAGCCAGCAGATTTTAAAATCAGTGTTTAAGCTAATAATTTATATTTGTTTAACCTTATAACATGTACTTGGCTTGTAGCCAAAGTCATGGTGGTTGTTTTTTTATTTAAAGAAGTAGTTTTATGATGATGACTAAGTTTAATTTCTTTTATGAATTATCTTTGATCAAATTGAATTGCTTTTATGTATATTCTTCACTTTTATGATTTCTGTTTTTCATATCCTCTAATCGTAAATAGTGAATGCTGACCTATACAGAGAATTTCACACAGAAAAGAGCTATGTGACAATAAATTTAGAAATAAGACAAATTATTTTTCAGTGTAATATTACTGCAGTTATAATATATTATTTAAAAAATTATTAATTATAAACAAATTACTAATTGTTTCAACTTTCAAACATGAATTAATTCATAAGTAACTTTGCACTAGGAAAAGTAATTTGGTATATAAGTATTCACCTAATATAATGATTTTTTTTATTTCTCTGAAAAATAAATATACATAATTATTTTAAGTTATATTTCTCTGAAAAATTAATCTGCATTTTTTTTTTACCATTTTACAGTTGTTTTTAAAAATCAAAATTGAAAATAAATAAAACGTCAAAATGATGCACCATCTTGAATGGTGAGTGAAGCACCATCCGAGTGTAAATGGTTAACATGTGTATATTAATGGAGAAGTAAACCATATTCAATTTTACTTTGTTGAATTGCATTTTTTAAATCTGATAATTATTTGCATTTTAGAAAATTTTTGGATAGAATTTTTTTTTTCATGATTTATTTACTGATTATATGCAAAACTCTTAAGTGCAATTTTCAAAAATGTAACAAATGTAGTGAATAATTAAAATTCTCAGCAATTTCTTTCTTTTCTTTATAATTTTTATCACGTTTCTTAAGCATTAGCAATATAGTGAGAAAATTTACTCTCTTTTTATATTATAAAAAAGATTTTCGAACTGCATTAAGTATATATAATCAATTTTGTATGTAGTATATTAATACTCAAACGCTTAATTATCTTTTAAGTCTATAGAATAGAAAAACAGTATAACTTGTGTGATATCCAAGGAAAGAAGTGAACATTTTGAAATAGAAAATATATGCACCTGGAATCTTAAAATATCCTAAATAAATCTCTACCTCATTTACAGAAAATTAATTTTCCAGAAATGCAAAACTAGTTTCAGCAATAACTTTGACATGTATTAAATTACTATTATTTTTCACATTCCACAATATTCAAAATGAAATTATTATCTATATAAATAAATGAGTATAAAATTGTTGAAGTTTTGTTTACTCTGCTAAATAACTATGCAGCTGGAAATTTCATATAATTTATTCAGTATCCTGATATTTCATTATTAGAATTTCCTACAGAATCAGTTAATTATAATTTTAGGGGAGGGGATAAAATGAAACAGTAATACAAAGTTACTTCTAAGATTCAGAAAAAGAGAACATTTTGAAAGAGCAGAGATAACCTAGTAATGCTATGGGTGGTTAAAATTGAAGAGGTTATTTTCAATAAATGTGATTAAAAGAAGGGAAAAGCAAGTTCAAGGTTTTTTCATTCAGGGTCTACAATAAGAGAAATTTTTTTGAGTTGGTTCCCAAAATCTATATTAGAAGAAAGAAAAAAAAAAAAAAAAAAAAGATTTATTTTAACCTTTTTTTTATGTACAGCAATCTCTAGTTCAAGATAGGATTATTAAAGTTCAAATTCTTTGAAAAAAGGATACATTTGAGATGCTTTCGACTCATCTTACCATTTCTATGAAGATGCTAATATAATCTTTAAATGGAGAAACACTGATGATTCCATGTTGATTAAAATAAGCTATTTGAAGATTATGTATTTAAAAAATGGATACAACAGATGTTGGATAATACCAACAGCAGCTAACAGGATGTGGGAACTTAATAAATAGGAAGTTGACAAGGTTATCATAGTCTAGTATGTTAAATAATTTTCGTAGAAGTGGTAAAGAAATGTTATTTATCATATCTGTATGGATGGCATAGAAGATTTTTCCCCCCCAATACTGACAAATTAATGCTTATGAGCATAAAAGCTGAATCTGAAGATTTGTTCAGTAGAGATGGGACTAACTTGCATGGCCTATCTTAAAATGCAGATTCTGATTAATGTTTTATCATTAATTTCATATTAATGAATATCAGTTTCATTATCTCCAAATTTAATTAATAAACTTTTTAAACTCTGCATTGTGTGAACTCTGGAGATATGATTTTATTTTGTCTATAAAAAAAATTAGAACACCAGTGATTAGATAACATTTTTCTTAGCTCATGTATGAATGAAGTCTCCTTCTCCCATTTTCAATTTCAAATTAAAAAAAATATCTTTGATATGATTATATATGATAATTATTTTATTTCAATACTGTATTTTTAAAACCAAAAAGGACATTGTAAAAACTATTTTAACCATTAATGCTGAAATTCTTTGATATCTGTTTTCTACCTTGAAAAAGGATTAGGCAAAATAGCAGATACGTTTTATTTGTTGGTGGAATTTATAGCCACAAAATAAAAATACCCTATAAAAATTGTAATATATTTCATTATTTTTAAGTTATAATATATCCCAGGACATTGCTGGTATAATATGTAGCAGAATACAATAAATAAATAAATATAGAAAATAACTGCACTCTAAGATAAGGGATTTCTACTTTCTAAACAATTATTCTTAAAAAATATATAGTTTTTCATTAAGGTAAAAAAAAAAAAAAAGAAAAAAACTGGTGTTTTTCCATCTTGGTTTTTTTTTTTTTTTTGAGAAAAATTACAGAACTAGAAGAATAATAAGCATGCTTATTTATGTTTTTTTAAGACTGAAAATATTGGTTGATGTGCCTTATGTATTCTATAACTGTACTAATTTTGTGAAAAGACTTAAATTTTACTACTATGGACTAAAATGGTTCTCATAATGATTTTATTACAATCCAAATGTGTGATCCTGAAAGATGTATTGGATTATTCAAATAAAGTTTTAAAAAGTTACTCTACATGCTGGAAAAGCGATGGCCTTTTAATGTTAATTTCCATATGATTGAACATACCTGAAACTCTATTATTTTTTTACCATTATCACTTTATCATGTTTGACAATTTTGATAAATGAATTTAGTTGGTGTTTATAATTAATTTCTTGTATAAGCATGAGGTGATAAAATAAACTAAATTTTTCAGAACATTTTGCAGCTACAGCTGGCAGATTGATGCTAAATTATACTCATGCTATTTTAAGATACAATTTTTTTTAAGAAAAAAAAAATAAGAAAGGGGCGGGGGCACATTTAGAACTGTACCTTCAGATAAGAACTGAATGTTAAACATTTATTTCACAAAAAGTATTTAGACAAATAAGTAATGTTATATTTCTTAATATGTTCCCCATTACTAATATTGTCATTAAATGTGAATTTAATATGTATAATCATTCATATTATGTATAGGTAGTTGGATATATTTTAAGATGCTCATGCTGTTTCAGTCAAATGACATTATCTTGTCACTCCATAATAATTCATATTTACTACTATCATCATTAGGAAGACCTTTTTTATGTTCTTTGGGACCATGCAAATCAAAATGCTTTTTGTTTGCATGATACTGAAATGACATATTTTTGCAGAAATATGGATTTAAGTGTTTTTGGAATGAAATTCGAACATTCTTGAAGTCACTTGCTTATCTTTTATCCAATAATTTTGTAATATTTCCCGCACTTTATGTATAAATTTGTTTATTTTATTGTTGAATTATGCATATTTTACTTCACTGTGCTTATGTTTGTCACAATTCATTATTTTTATGAAGTTCTTTAGTCCAAGTCTTTGTCATGTCTAATAATACTAAAGATGCTTTAAAGTGCAATTAAATTTGGATCACTTTTAAATACAATATTTAAATCAAATTTGATTACATATAATATTTTTTCCTAAAATGAACTTTAAATTCTTTCTATAAAAAGCATTTGCGCCATAGAGTTAAAATTTTTAATTACATAATAGCTGAATAGATTCTTTGAAAACCATATATATATATATATTTGGTATCGGCTGTAGAATGCTCCAATAAGCTAACTTCTTGAATGGTCATTAAATTTATATATTTGTCTTATATGTTTAGAAACATATCCTTGGCTTAGTGACAAATTGTAGATAATGTTTTTTGACACTAAGCCAGCTTTTTATGAAAAGTTACTTAAACATAAAATGCAATGATTATTCATCAGTAAAATAATTCAGAATATTTATGCTTGGTTTTGGAAATGATTAAAAATATTTTTTTCACTTGACTTTGTTTGAAAATTTTATGTGAAGATAATTATTAATTCATCTCTCTTTTACAAATATTACTATGAATAATCTGAATTTATTGCAATTTGTATTTCAGATTCATTTGCGATCTTTTGAAGGAACAAAATATTCTGCTTGTGATGGGCCTTCTTATTCAAGTTCTTCAGATAACACAATTGAGAAATATTCATAAATTTATTTTATGCCATGCCTCTTACTTTTTTATTTTTTATATATTTTTAAAGAAATAAATAATTACATTTAGAATTTATTCATGTTATAATGAATGGGATTGGATTAATTTTAACTGTGATAAACGTTGAAACTGTATCGGAAAATATATTTTTTTTGTACAGTATTTGGATTAGTTGCTTTTTACATGAATGCACAAACTGTTCTATAAATAAAAATTTCTGCTTTGATAATTTGTTGTATTTTTAATGATCCAAAGAAATGCATTTTGCTAAAATCTAGTTTGACAAAAAGATTAAAATTTTTTTTGCAAGTGTTATCAAAACTTTCAGAAAAGGAATTCTATTTTAAAATGAGCATTAAGTTCCTTGAATAATCCAATTTGGTTAGATTTTTGGAGTAAAAATACATAATTCAAATCTGTTTTATAAGATGATTAGTATTATTAATCAATTATATCAGATTTAATAGCATTTTCATTTTAGAACTATAAATCAAACTCAGTAGTGGGACAAGGTCTACAGTGCCCATATCTGCTTTCTTGACTGAGGGCCCTTGGGGTGCAAGGCATATGTCCCGATTAGATGGTCAGCCTAATGCAGAACCCCTAGTGTTTAGTTCACAAGCATGCTTAGTCCTCAGTTTATCGACCCACTGAAGGCTAAGTTGACCTTGCCCAGTCCAAGGATCAAACCTTCGACCTGTGCATTGTGAGCGCGAAGCACTACCACTACACCATCGGTCTTACATTTTAGAACAATGCAGTAATATATTTCTTAGTATGATTACTCACATAGTTTTTTTTGTGTGTATTTACTTTAATAAGAAAACGAAAGTGCTTAAAATAATGTAATTACTTAATGCTGTGTTTACTTATCATTTAACTCAGATTTTTTTTTAAAAACAGCCTATATAAGTAACTGAAGTCAGTTAATTACCAGATAAGAATCCAAAATGTTTAGATATTTTGGGCATCAGTAAATGTAAAAAATAATGAGACTGAGAATGTTTCACAGTCTTATTAATTCAAAGTTATACATGTTGTTTAGGCTAGTAAGCAATTGCAAGATTAAATGCCAACTCTTAAAATCTGTCAGCTGTTGTTTTGCATCAACTGCATTTACACTCTTTGACTTCAATTAAAACCATCGTTTTCCTGCAGTACTTTAAAAAAAAGTTTGTCAAAGATGTGGAAGTTACATGGGAACAGATCTGGGCAATAGGTAGCTTATGATTTTCCTTTTGAACTCCCTCAGACATTTTCATTTCTTGTGTCTGTTGACTCTGTGTAATCTAGTGTTATCATTCAATAGGGAGAATTATTAGAAAATTTGCAAGGCTGATACAATTTGATTATCTTTTCTATTTCTGTTTACATTTTCACTAAGCATTGATTATAGCCACATGCTTCAGAAATTAAACAAGGAGTAATTGTTTACAATCAAAGAAAAATGAAAGCATTACATTGTCAGCAATTTTGGAAGGTCTAAATATTTTTATGAGTCACACCAATTATTAGTATAATAACAACTGCCGAGAGAAAATTATTCTCAACTTTGCTCTAATGCTATAATATCCTATGCTTTGTTATTTATTGTATGTCACCAATATATGTTGAATCTGCAGTCATTTGGTAATTTTGAAACCAAAATTGCTTTCATATACATTTAGAAAAGAGAAAGAAGATAAAATGTTATGAACATATTAATGTAAACCAATTTTCAATATAAGAATTTAAAAATAACTAAAAGCAGCATTAAAAAAAGTTACTAAATAAAGACAATATAGTTATTTAAAAATAGAGCAATAATTTTAAATTAACACTAAGAAAGTTTCAAACATGTTACATCCATGTTAAACAAAATATTAAGCTAATCAAATAAACTATTTAAAAAATGCAAGTCATACTTGTTATCAATATTTATGTAAAAAATATTTTATCAACTATTAAATTCCTATAAAAAGATGAGATTTAAACAAATTAATAAAAAACAACATGTTGTGAAACAATCAAGGCACACTTTTTTCATTTATGATAACCTATTCAAAATCTGGCTGAATCTACGTCTATTTTGAAAAAGGAGGTCTAGTGGCCTTTTTATTAACAAGGTGACTGACATTACTGCTGTTGGATTTTCCCTGACTTTTTTCAAATGTATCTAATACCTTTAGAACTTTTTTTTTATTTTTTTAAATTATTGCACAGTATGTTCTTAACTGTATTTAAAAAACAAAAACCCTGCTTTACTCTTTTAAATAAAATTAATGCAAAATAAAACTTAATGCTAAAAATATATATATATATTTAAATGCAATAAATTAGATATAGTGATTAATCTTTCCTCCCATTGTAGCTTCAAAAGTTAATTTAACCAATTTTACTGCATGAAAATGTTTTGGCTAATGCTAAATCTAGCCTCAATCACGATTGGTCAATAAAGGATGAAAAAATGAATTACAATACCATCAAATTATCATTAACATACTATAAATAATGCAGAGAAATGGGATAAAAGAATAATTTTTCAGATAAATATATCACATATAAAAGTAAGGCAAATAATAAACTTGTTAATAGACACAAAACAGCCAGCACAACTTGAATCTGAATACATTATAAGCCAGATGCACAAGAGTGGTTCTTCAGAATTGAACTTCCTACGTTCCCCGGTCAGCTAACCATTCTGATTAATTACTGATAAAAATCAACTAATCTTAAAGCTTTTAAATCAATTTGTATATCTGCAAAAAAGAATTAAAAGTTATTTGATCAAAAATCAAATGAACAATTATTTGTCCTTTAGATTTGAATTTTCATATGTAATGCAATATGAACTTATTTATTTTAATAATAAAAGTTTTTTTTTTAACAAAAACTGTCTAAAAATATTTTATTTTTTTGATTCATATGATTATATCTTATTTTATTCATCTCAGATTTATTTTACTCAAAACGACTTCTAGAAACATATTCTGTTTAAAATTTTAAATTCCTCATTTGCACTCTTTTAAAACCATTTTTTTAAGATTTTCATATTTACGATTTTTGTTCCTTATGGTACTGCCTATGGGCAAAGAATAATCACAATAAAAATGTTTGCTTTTATATAAATGAATATATTTCACATCTCAAAACAAAGACAGGGTCATTTACAGTAATATCAATAAAAAGATACCTCATACTATATATATATATATATAGTTACAATTATAATCCTTTTCACAACTCCATGAAATTTTCTAGCACAAAAGAAAAAAATGATATTTGAAATTCAATGATGATTGTAGGATATGTCATGCAAAAATAGATCATTTTACAAATTAGTAAATTCAATATACTGATAACAAAAAAATATTTGAACAGTTGTTTCCAGTAAATCAAATAAATATTAAAAATACTCTTCCACTCCATATTTGTTCATAGAAGCTAAAATGATAAAATGTTTGATACCCATTTTTTTTTACTAATGTCTGCAATTTTGTTAAACAGAAAAAAAATTAACATGCAATATTTTCATTTCTAGTATAGTATCACAATCATGACTGTATCACAAGACACTATTTTACATTATCTATGACCAGAACATTTTTTACTAAGCATAACATGCAACATTTTGAAATCATATTTTTTATACTAACTTTATATTTTATAATAAATATTGTTATTAAGGATTTTTTCAACAAATTAAATCTAGGATTCTCTCAATTGTTTCAATATATGATAGCTGAATTGTGAATTAATTGATGATTATTACAACTCTAGAATGAAAAAATTAATGATAAATGTTCCATGAAGAATTTGATTATTTACAATGACCAAATAAAATAAAGAATGCTAAATTACAATCTTTATCATCTGTAGCTGAAATAGCCATTTCTTTGATTTCCCATATAGCTGCTTTCTAAAGGCTCTGTATCACTTTCTTCATCATCATTTTCATCAAAATCTTCAGAATTATATTGCAGCAACTCTTGATCAGTATAGTGACTGCCTGTTTCAATAAACTCGGCAAATCTAAAACATAGTTAAAAATAGATTTAGAATATTGTCACGAGAAATATACAGACAATAGCAGTTGTTGAATGCTTAAAATACTGAAAAAAGATCAAGGTGAAATAATAGCATTTAAAATGAATTTCAGAACTAAAAAAGTGTGTCCTTTTTCTTTAAAGAAAAAATCTACTACTACTACTACTACTAATAATAATAAAAAAATGTATAAAACATTGGATATGATTTTTAAAAATTATTATTATTATTTTGTAATACTGTTTCAGTTCTACTCAAACTGAACTAGAAAATGGTACATTCAATAATAATTTGGATAAGATTTTGTACTTTTACTATCCTCAAACTGCTACTGCATTTATCTTATACCAAATACAAAAATTTTTTTACATTAATCTCAATTTTCAACAGTTAAAAGTATACATTATTTTGTTATAGCAAATAACTTCAAAATCTTAAAAAAAAAAAGAACATACAGCCATTTAAAATCTAACTAAATATTTTTCTATACATATATTCATTGAAATTTATTTTTTATTTTTTAAAGCATTTAAAATTATATGACATATAATTCAAAAGACACCTTTTTAATATGTCAAAATAATTTCATTGTGATAATATGCTTTGATGTTATGGCAAAAACATGTTAACAATTCTGTATTTAATTTTTAATTAAGACTTTAAAAAAATCTGTGGATCTCTAATATCGAAGTATCTTTCTGCCGAATTTCATGTTCCTTACTTCATTAATTTGCTTTTTCAATCAGTGTAAACCTTTATATGTATAGAGAGATGAAAATGGGGAGGAAAATCTGTAGGTGTTTCAAAAAGAGGAATATAATAATAATAAATTAAATTTTATTAAAATTTAAAATATTAGATTCAGTAGTATTTTTTTACAGATGAAAACTACATGTCAGAATTAGTTCAGTAATTGTGAAATGGATAAGGAAATAATAATAATAAAACCTACCATGAAAGAAGTCATGATCAATGAAAACTTATGGTTGCAACTTAAAATTTCATCATACTGGATTTTATGCAATTGACTAATGTAATCACATTTCACAATGAATTGCAGTGTAGTAAAATTCCTTTAAAAGATGTTTAAAAGATTGATCCAAAATGACATATTAATGAGAACAATGATTGAATATGTAATAGACTAAAGATGATTCACTGTAAGTGCTTTTAGAGAAGCTTCTTTTATGTTAAATATATTTCTTTGGTTGAACAAATTCACCCAAGTGTATTCTTATTTTCTGTTCATTGGAACAATTAGAATATTTTTTTTCCTTTAACAACATATAAAAAGATTTCATTTTTCAGGCATAATTAAAAAATTCTTTCACCAATTTTGAAATTTACTGAAGTTTGAATGTTTTTTGAGTTGCAACAAATACGATATAGTGAGTATTTTGTACTGATCCAATGAGATAATCTTCTTAGTATATCTATAAACATTGCACATTGTAAAAGAAATAGAGAATAGAGGAAAAAATTTATTAAGTGTAAATTATTCCATTTTATTCATTTTTTTTCTTGATACATCTGGTAAACAAACCTTTGATTTATCGCACAAACTATTACTATTTATCAATCGTATCATTCCACATACTAGTACACAATATATGGGGAAACAATATAAAAAGTTTCAGATCGAAGCATTTTTTATGATGTGCTTAAATTTGTGCCAACAGTTTTATCCTGATTTAATGCAACACTGTTAGAAATCTAGAATCTTATATTCTTTGAAAATTAATAAGCTAAAACTATCAAATCATAAAAACATACTCATTTCATATTCACAGATGATCGTAGATTAAAATTTATTTAATAATAAATACCTAATTTGGATTGGATAGAAATCATTAATTTTAAGCTCCATTTTGTTTTCAAACCAATTCATATATTTGAACTTAGAATTGCGATGATCTTTGTTCAAATTATAAACTTTCATAATATTTTTTGGCCTTAGTCCAGTTTCAATTCCTTCATTTGGTTGGTTCTTAATGGCAGTTGTCTAAGGCACTAGCTATCCTCTTTTATCACAAATAATAACAAAAAATGTTATTACAATAATATTTAATATAGTAATTACTTATATTTACTATTCAGTTATACATTAATTAGATTGTAGCAAATAGTATATGATTATATGCTATAAATTGAAAAAGTAAACAAAATAAATCAAAATCTGAAATAATTGACAAAAAGTCATTTTTTATGAAACCATACAAATACATGAAATATAATATATATTCCTCCACTTTTACATTCTATATACATCCATACAAAATTTAAAGCTTATTACCTGATCGGATCTTTTAATCTTGTAACTGTTTTCCAAACATTACAATCTGGACTACTGCAGTATTTTCTAAGATTTTCTAATGCTTTTTTAGTTTCAACATGGCCCTGCTCAATAAATTCTAACTCTGTAAGAAGCTTTACTTTGGGAGGAAATAAACGATACCTAAAAGTCAGAATAATCTTTAATGCTCCAAAGCATAAAATATGAAAAGAAATTGGACAAAAACAATGTATTAAAAAAAGAAAGCACACAAGAATCAGAATGAATAAATTTCAAACAAATTTTATGCCTATAAAATAAGTAAATTAAATTCTTCCAACACAGGGTTGCCAGTCAAATCTGAAAAAAAATCCATGTGTTTTTCCTGTATATATATTCATGATACAAGAAAATGTGCAAATAGCACTCATTTGCTAATTATAATGGAATATGGTTTTAAGGAGTGGAAAAAACAAGGAAAGAAAGCAACAATTTAATATTATTCGAAATAGCATATTAAAAGAAGGTTTAAAATTACTTACATACAGAAAAAGAATTATATTTATTATCCAGAATTTAGCAAGACAAAATTTATATATTAAGGGTGAAAGATATATTACCTCTCTCACTCTTTAATATTAAATCATACAAAATTAAGGAATTGGGTGAAATAAAGCATAAAACATTTTTGTTATCATAATACAAATCATATAATGGTTACTTAAAAAAAATAAATTAGAAAGCAAGGTTTTTAAAAATTATTTAGTCATTTTTGCCAATTCATGCATTTGGGCATTAATTTCTGCAGATTTTTCAATCATAAACTTTATGGAGCCAATGGACCTAATCCATAACAAATAAAGTACAACATTTCGGCATGGCCTAACGTACATTTTTCAGCTATTTCACTTTCAGTGAACATATGTGAAAATATTTTCAATTTATCATTGAATGAATTAAAGGACGAATGAGAAGAGCAAGTTTTAATGTCCATAAAAATTCAACTTTAAATTATTGTTCTTGCACTAAAAAGTTCGAAATTCGGCCTCTTTTTGATCATCAAATTTGACACTTTCAGATTTAACAATACTGAATCCAGCATCAGTGATGACTCTTTTGAGCTGGCATTAGTCTTGCATGTTTTCCTCTTTTGGCATGATTAGTAAGTGCCTGTTCTCCTATTTTGCTTAGGCTTATTATCTTCTTACAAAGTGAGCATTATGCAACAAATTGATTTTATGGAACTTCTTAAACCCATTCAAAAAAATTATGAGTGTTTTTTTTAAATCCATTTAATTTGTATTACATACGGATTTTTAACACCTCATTGATTAAAAAATATTCTCTAATTTACTTTGAATAATCTCACAATTTCGCAAACAATAAGTAAAAAAAAATCAGTAAACTCAAATATGGTAGACTACACACCACTGCACTGCTTCCAAAGATTGAATGCTGCTAATCCCGCCAGATAAATGCTATTCTCTCACCCGTATACAGAAATCCCAGCATTATCATTAGCTGCAATTCGGGAATCTCATGGAAAAAGAATAACTGCCTCATAAATCGAAACTACACAGAAAAAAAAAAAAAGGAAGAGAAAAAAGGGTTGAGTTCCCACATTATACAATTCCAAATGGCATTGTTCTATTTTTGAAAACTGTGTCTACGATCTTTTATTCTAACAGTCTGTAGAGATCTTCATTTTTTTGGATAGGGAAAAAAATCACTAAGAAACTTAAAATTGTTTTTATAAAACTTTTCAAATTTTCACGTTTTTTTAAAAGAAGAATTTTAAATTTCCTATGTTTTGCTTGTTCTTCTGGTGGCGTGGCAGCCTTGCAACATAAACAAATTAAATGCTCCGAAACTTTGTTATAAAATTGAGGCAAAATAAGAAACTTTTGGCTGAAATATGTATGTCGAGTTAATAAATAATTCAAATGATTTAAAGCTATGAAATTTGGCACAACCAACATTTGGAAGGTAAAAATGTGCACCTCAGACTAATTTTTTTAAAAATGAAATTTGGTTATGAAAATCTTTTATAACTTTACAAAATATTGCATTATAAAAATTACTTTCATACCACTAGACAATTTTAATTTTTTTCCAATAACATTAATTGAGTCATCATAAAATATTTCATTTTAATTTTATTAAATTTTTAGAAATAATTTTAGGTATATTTTACTACAAACCTTTCATTGTTACAATGGAATTCAAACAGTTTTTATTATTATTATTATTAATATTTTATAGTGACTTTCTTCCATTGTTAGTAACTTTTTGCATGTTGAGGGATTTCTTTTTAAAACACAATTTT
Organism: Argiope aurantia; assembly: GCA_026543865.1. Lineage (NCBI taxonomy): Eukaryota > Metazoa > Arthropoda > Arachnida > Araneae > Araneidae > Argiope > Argiope aurantia. The sequence goes on along the minus strand of JAPMOR010061382.1, from coordinate 144,123 downwards.
AATAAATAAATATATATTTAGTTTTGTTCTTGTAGCAGATAATGTTTAAGTCTATCTTTATATGTAACAAATGCTAATGTACTTGTCACAGAAATTGCTCCTATTACTTGATATCAAATGTCAACAGTCAAATGTAAATCAATATGCCTTCACAGCAGCATTTATTCAACACTTTGTTAATTAAAGGAACTGTAAAATATTGTTAGAAATGCTATGAAGAGGATCATGTCAAGAAAAACTTCATCCAGTCAGAAAAAAAAAAAAAAAAAAATACAAAAGGAATAAAAAAAAAAAATTGGTATCAAACAGAACGAATAACTCAGCACAAAAATAGGCTTAATCATCATCAGATTAAGGAAATAAATTATCATATCTTATTTGATGATCAGGTATTTTTTTTTTTATCATTCTGATAACAGTTTCGCGTCTGTACATTAAAATAAATAAATAAATAAAACTTTAAAATGCAATACACAATTTGTAGCTATAATAAATTGACGAGTCTTGCATTGCTTGCAAAACAAGGCTTTGTCACTGATCCTTTTATTAAAATATGAAATTCAGTTTTTGGTTTATTCACCCATAATTACACTATTTGAACAAAATACCAAACATGGTAGTCAAGAGGATATGTAGCTGTGTTTTAAAAATTAAGATGCAATTCAAATTCACACATAACATCTAATTGCACACTTTTGCCAATATTTAAAAAAAAAAAAAAAAAAAAATTGCTTCTGCTTAAAAAAAAAAATGCTTTCACTTCTGCTTTTATTTTATAATATATGCATTTTAAAAATTTTGCATCCACAGTAATTAGCAGCAGATTGACTCAATTGAATTATCAAGTACAATTAATTATCAAATAAGGTAAAATTTCAAAAATAAATAAATGGATAAAATTTCAAAAAAGGGAAGTAATGATTTTTTTAATACTTTGCATATTTCTAAACTTTATTGTTTTTTCCTGTTATATAATGAGGTGTATAAAATTATATTATGGCTCTTTAAGTTTGAAGCTTTGCATTCTTAATGTAGAACAATGCCATTTTTTTAGTGCAACCATAAGTGAAATTTATTTATGACATAACAAAAATTATGATTTTTCTTTGTTTTTAGATAAAAAAATTACATTGCTAAGTAATTTTAGTTATAAGCAAAAATTATCTGATAGAATGCAAGTAATTTTCAAGGACTTCTTTTAGAATTACATTTGTTGCAGAAAAAAACGTTTGTCTAAGAGAAGCAGTATGTCTAAGAATCCCTGTTAACCCTTCAATGCACCATGTAGCCATTTGGCTACACATTTTTATTTCCATTTATAAGCTCCATATGATAGTTTCATAGGGCAACAATGAGTGATTGGAAATCTTTCTTTAAATGTGTTTTGATAAGCATCTGCAGAAAACACCAATATATGACAAGAGTGGAATTAGAATTAAACAGGTGATTTAGAATAATACTAAGATAACTATTGTACCAATTACTCTACCATTAAAAATGCTATCAAAATATTTTATTTCCGTTGTAAAAAATATACTGGTAAAAAGGGAGTTTTATTTTTATTGCAGAATTGTTATAATGTGATTTATGTCCCTGGGATATTGCTTAATTCACAATGCAGCCAATTGGCACATTTCAACTGTTTTGTTAAAATTTTGCCAAAAAAATAAATTAAAAATTTTTTTAAATTATATACAAATATTCAAAACACATGTATAATTCTCATAAAAAATGAAAAGTCATACATTCTAGGGTTAAATTTAATTCCTTAACTTTATTTATGGACACAGCTTAGTATTAGCTTAAATTAAAATGGTGACTGATGGTATCAGAGGAGTTTCCAAAATAAAAACAGTGTCTCCCTGGCTGAAGTTTGCAATTTTGTTATCATAAATAAGATGAATAATCCAAGTTTGATAATGTTTCTAATAACATTCTTCCATGGAAATAACAAATATTTAACATGGTGATAAAGTTTAATGTAAGCCTTTGAATATATAGCTTCTCAGATATGATTTTCACTATTAGAGAATAAATTCCTCAAACATCATTGGAACAGTAAATACATGTCCGATTTCATGTCCCTGAATTTAAAGAGTGAGAGGTTTCATAATGAGACAGCTAACATGTAGCATTTTTCATTTGTATAAACAACAGCTGGCAGGATTAATAATATTCAGTATTGCTGATTGGATTGCAAAATACAATTTAATCACTAAAACCTGAATTTTATTCATACTTAGTTGAGTAAGTGTGTGTTATTCTAATGCTTTGAGAAATCCTTTAGAGAAAGGAATCTGTAAATGCAGAACTTAGCTTTATTATTTTTTTTAATTAATGGAGTCCCAACTGCTACCAAGCTTCAAATTAGTGTTATTTTGTTAGCACATTATGTATTACTGAGAAAACTATTGCTATAATTTGTTATGCTTTTGTCTACGATTCTACTAACTGAAGATTTTGGTAATCATTCTGATAAAATTTGTTTTTGTGATAAGCATTTAATTGCTATTGCTTTCAGGATCCTCATGCCAGTTTTTTCTCTAACGCTCATATACCTGTCAATTAAAAATCTGAAACTTCACTGAAAATTAATGTAAAAGCAAAAACCAAGATTTAGAGCTGGATTAAAATATGCTCATGAAAACAATGGAGAAGTACAAGTTGTATTTCAAAATAGAGTTAGTATTTAAAAAGAAAATGCAATAAAAGAATCTCAATTACAACAAAAAAGTCAAATGTAAATTAAAGATTGATGATAAAAGTTTCCCCCTCAAATTAAATAAAAAAGAAAAGGAAATATATAAAATTGCAAAAATTTAATTTGTTTAAAATCTAAAATCAGAATGTTTGCTTTGACACAAAAATTACACTCCCTATCATCAATATAATGTCGAGAAATAAATAGACACAAATATAATATTTTCTTTTTTCAGAGGCTAACTCTTCACAATATTTACTTCAAAAAAAAAAAAAAAAAAAAAAAAAAAAAAAAAAAGGGGAAAACATTTAAGACTTAAAAACCAGACTTAAGAATACAGTACCATCTTGCCATTAAATTCATTAATGTTAAGATGGCTGCCAACCTTTAGATCTTGAACATGTCAAAGATGAAAAATGTCTCTAAAAAAATTCAAGTTTGGTAATTATACTCTCTTCTTAATTTAATTAAAATTTCAGTAAAAACTTGATTTCTAATTAACAAAAAGAATTATACTTCAATTTTTTTAATATTAAAAGATATTTAAAGAAAGAATTTAAATTATTTGAGATTACCATGTTTGATAGGATTAGTAAAAAAAATATTTGAAGCTACAATCAATAAAATATTTCAGCTAAAAAACAATAATCAGTAAAACTTATTCAGTGGAATAAAAATACTATAAGATTAATATTAAGAAAAAGTAATTTGCATTATACTCATTGAATGTACTGAAAAATCAAAGAAATTAAAATATGAAACAAAATGTATCATTAATAGGAAACTACCAAGAAAACCAAATAATTTAAAAAGATGTATCTAAATACCACTGTAAAATAAAAAGTAAAGGCAAGGCATATGATTTCAAACAAAACAATAATTTTATAAGCAGACAAACTATATTAAACATTTGATGGGACAATAAATCAATAATAACAAAGTTATAAATTACTTCCAAAATTAATATTGACAAACTTATTAAAGAAAAAAATAAATATTATTAAAAAGTTAAATTAACAAATTGTGTGATAATATGTTTCAAAGTTATTTAAAAATAGTAAAAATGTTTACTAGTATTGAATCTAAAACCAATTAAAAATTTTACATTAGCATTAGTTACTGATATAGATATTTTGTGGTTCTAGACAATGTGCATAACATTCCAACACATTTTTAACATTAAAGATTTATTTTATTCAATTTTCTCTTATTTTACTAACCTTGTGAAAAAGAATTTGTTTTAATTTATTCATCATGATCCAGACTCATCACAATCCATGTTTGTACACAATATTATTAAAGCAATAATATAAATATTTTAATAACATATCAGTAATATACAGGAATATAGTTAATTATTCTCAGTAAAGTGCCAATACTATTCTAATATTTTATGATGCATGGAAGTTGCAACTTTTACAAACTTATATATTTGATAAAAAAAAAGGTAATAAATATTATTGATCAAACTGCTTGTGATCCCCTTTCAGCCTATTGATCCTAGTTAGCTGTCTACTTAGAAATACACCATTGGTAAGCTACTACCATCACAAAGTAACTACCTGACAAATTTCATGTCCCTAATATCAGTAATTTAGGCTGCACATTGATATGACAGACAATTATATATAGAGAGAAATTAGCATATATATTTCAGCAAACAAATGAATTGGCTAGAATAAATTTAATCATTTTCTGTTTCATATTAAACCTCATTTTAGTTGAGATGAAAGGAATCGGTGTATAGGATTATCAGGTGTTGCCAAAGATGACTTATCTCTACTACTAATAAAAGAATATCTGCATGTGTTAGTTCTTTCCAAGTCAAGTGGTTTAACCGCAGGCTTTAAAATTTGACACAGATATATTTTAGAAAGTAAGAACTATACATATTTTTGAAAAATAAAAAGTTCTATGATATTTTGTCTTTTCAGTTATAACTCCTAGAAATATTATTGCATATAAATAATTTTTACACCATTATGGAATTCATTTAATAATATAAATTTAATTGTCTTGCAATTTCCCCCTTGAATTATGAAATAAAGTATTTTATTGAGAAAATCAAGAACATCATACAATACATAAGAGACTTAATTGAAATTAAACATAGTAATCCCAAAGAATCAGTTGGATATCAGAGGGGGGGGGACAAACTTTGATGCAAATGGCTTTATCTTTAAAATTTTTTTACTCTACATTCTGGATAACTTTTTAAATAGAAATTATTTTCAAAGTTGCTTTAAGACTTATATTAATTTTCTGATGGCTGATAGAAAAAATAGACTGATATATTAATATACAACAGGATGTACATATATTTCTTCAAATATTTTACTTGCAGTGAAAGATTAATAGCTAGTAGCAAACAATACAAAATAATATTTTTAAAATCAAACAATAAGAAATTTAACTTAAATGGTGTGCAGCATTACCATATACGTTGAAATCTAGTAATCCATCCAGTTGGAATAGCACGTACTGTTATTAGAATCAGGATTATTGCTGTAGACACTTCTCGATATTCAGAACTCAGGTAAATTAACAATGCTGCAATAATCTATAAATAAATAACAATAAAGCATTATCTACAACATGATAAAATAAAGTTTTGAAATAGTGTTTGGAATATGTATAATATTAACCTATAATTATGTTCCTGTCTTCAACATTTTTTCATAGTTTAATTTTGTTTGTTTGTTTGGTTCTTTACATTTAAGTTATTTAGTAGTAATTAAATTTAAGATTTGTAGTCAAGTTAAAGTAACTAATGTACATAGTTTTCCATAATTTTCCCTCAAATTAAATTATCATTCTTCTAATCCATTTAAAATGTATAAAAGAGTATTAATATTTTTTTATATTAATTTGAAAATATATATGAATATTTAATTAGAAAATAATAAAAATAAGAAGAAAAAAAATCCTATTCTATTAAAATATTCTATTAAATCATTATAAATCATCACAGATAACAGTGACATATTTATTAGTTTTAATGAATAATATAATATTTATACCTGCATAGACCACTGTATTATATTAAAAGTTCTGACATTTTGCACTGGTCCTAGTCTATAGCATACAATAAAACTGATGAAAGCAGCAACAAGACAATATGCCAAGAGCAAATCCATATATTTAGCAACTATTTCATTCAGATCCTTATATAGCAATTGAAGAATGTACAGAATGAAGGAATATCCAAAGATCAAGATGGCATAGGAAGTTGACTTCTGAAAAGGAAAAAGAATCACATAAGGCCTTTTCTTTCAGAAGATAAATATTTAAAAAAATAAATGCGATTCACTTTATATTTTGCTAATTTATGAAATACTGAGTGGCTATAATTAAAGTGATCCCACTCAGACTCCTATGGAACCCGTTCTACTAATTGGATTTGATGAAACATAGTATATACGTTATATGGATAATGAGGAAAAGATTTCTGTAACAATAATAAAAGATTCTAATAACAATAAGTTCACATTTTGACCACCAGATTCCACTTTTTAAAAATTCCTTATAAATATCAGACAAACCTATAAAAAGCAATCAGAACCCAACAATTATTCTGTATACTTTTATCATCGTTAATTGCCTTACAAAAGAAAGAAGCTTTACTGGCAAAATTGTTTAATCAAAATGGCAGCAACAGTGTAGCTGCATTGTGTGAATATCGTCTTTTAAAGGGATTGCGAAAAGGGACCATTTCGAAGAATGGTTTGAAGAAGAATATGAAATTTGAAGAGACTGGAGATTTGGGTGTGCTGCTAGAAAGAGGGCGGAAATCGGTAGCGAATAAAACTGTTGAAGAAGTCGCTACTGCTGTGGTTGAAAGAGCCTCCAGTTCCAACTATTCTTCAGCAAGCGTTTGATCAGTGTCATGTGAGTTGGCGATTCAGCGGTCAACAGCACGAAAAATTCTGCGATACATTTTAAAATGGCATCCGAAAAAGATCCACGTGGTGTATATGCTACAATCTCTAGTCCACCAAACACGCTATGAATTTGTGTGCCAATTTTTGTCGAGAATGGAAACTGATGACTCGTGTTCTTGACAAATTCTATGGTAAAATGAAGTACACTTTTCTTTAAATAGAGCTGTGAATAATCAAAATTCCACACATATGGGGTGCTTCACCTTCTAATGTCCACTGTGCTTTAATTACATAACTACATGGTGGGATTTACTGCTGATTTTATCTTTGGAACGTCTTTCTTTGAAACCCTTACTTCTTAAAGCCCTAAAACGTCCTCCTTCACGAGTGTACGGTACAGGGAACTCCTTTGACAGCAGGTATGCCTGCTTTACAGGACCACCGTCTTCTTGCAAGATAATGTAATTCCCACATTGGGCGCCAAGTCACAGGATTGCTTCATGTTAACTTTGGCAAGAATCGAGGAATATCCAGAGCTTTTCCGGATGCCTGGCCTTAACCTGACATGCATCAATTACACATAATCTCTTGAGAATTTTTTTAGCTATCACTGAATATGCTTTCAAAACATAATTGATGTCAATAGAGCACATTCTGCAAATGAAAAAATGATTGTGACTGATTTTTTTTTGTCCTTCTTTAGACGCCACAATTTCCTCTGGAGGTCAAAATGTGAAATTTATTATTATTATTATTGCTGAAATCTTTTTCTCATGGTCCACATAACATAAATACCAAGTTTCATCAAAATACAATAGGCAGAATGGGTTCTAGAGGGGGTCTGATTAGGGTCACTTTAATTATAACCATCCGATACGTTACAAATATATGTTTCAAAAGAAAAATTATCAATTCATTATAGAAAACTGAAAAATATTTTTAGTAATAAGCACTTGTTATTACATAAAGATATACTCAAATGATTACAAGATATGCTCAAATGCTTTCCCCTTTTCTATTTAATATGTATTGAAACATCAAATTGAATGTGCCACAAAATATATACAAATGTATAAGCAATCACTTTGATTATTAACAATGAATATGAGTGTTTATCTGTGCATTTGCCATTTGATCTATATTTAGGAAATTTTGCACATGCATACCTTGAAAGATAAAATGCTGCACCTTAAGAGTGATTTTTAAAAAAATTTTTAAATAATTAAAAATTAAGATAAGTTTTGCCATTTATTTCCGTGATAACTTCCAATAATATTATTTTGCAAATAAATAGATAAACTTAAAAAAAAAATTGTCTTTTTAATGACACCAATTTAATAATAGTACAATTTTTTCCGGAATTTAAAAAGAAATATTTTCACCAAATTTCTAACACTGCATTACAGAGTGGTTTTGAAATTCAAATTATCACTGTTTTATCAAATTTTTAATATAATGATTTTTTTCATAGTGGAAGCTTAAGAAGGATTGTGTTTAATACCTGTATAGTTTATAATAATAAACGTAACTTAAAATACTGCAAAATTTAGAAGATAGTAAGTAGATGAACCACATATTTATGTTTTTAATAACGACTATTCTCCGTAGTGACAATTACCATTCCTACAATTTTTTTAATTCTGAATGAACTCCATTGGAAAGATTCGTGTGCACAATGAATAGAAAACTTGTAAGACATTTATACAAACCTTTAATAATTAATCATTTGGTGAAATCATTTACATGAAGTTATATTTAAATGATTTATCAGAAATTAAATATAATTAATAATCTGTGAAACAAGAGAAACTGTGAAAAAAATTTCCCTGACTAAACTTGCAACATTACCCTGACTTACAACTGCTAATTATATTAGTTTTCCGGTTTTCTTCCTATTCAGAAATATTGCTTTTGTACAATACACATTATTAAAAAAAGTTTTAAGTATTATTTTATGTAAAAAAAATTTCCATAAAATTTCACTTTTTAAAAAAATGGAATGAACATCCCAAGAAAAACCTATCCATCCTTATCATGGTGGTGGTCACAAAAGAGGATACTAATTTCTATTTAAAAAAACAATGGCTTAAAAATCCCAAAAAATTGCTGGAAAAATAGCATTTAGTCTTCTACAAAAATAGATGGTAGCTTGAGCAATTTTCGTTTCTTTTATGGCATTAATTTTATGTTAAAAATACCCCCTTTTTTGCCACAAATTTATGAATTTTTTTTTATCTTTTAAAAAATGAAATTTTATCAAAATCAATCAACCATTTTCCTAAAATACCTATGAAGTTTTAAATAATATTTTTTAAAAAAAAATCTTCAAATTAACTAAGAACAAACCAAATCAGATGATTTACAAGTGTCATTTGAGGATACCACTTGTTTAGGATGTCTATTTCTTCATTCCCCTCTCTTCTGCATCACTGCCTCTCTTCATGTGAAAGGTGTAATTTGATATTTTGCAGAGAAGGATTGGTTCTTTTTTCAAGGGTGTGTGTTATTTATTTATCTTCAGATTCAGGAAAAAGAAACCTATGTTTGAAGTCAGAAAACATTTCACATTTAAGATTTGTCTTTTTTTCTAGACTGTTACTAATGTTTCACCCTCATGTTCTCCTTTATTTTTTGCTAGCTTTTTTCTTTAAATATTTATCTTTACATAGCCATAATTTTTTATTTAAACTTTTTTTATTATTATCATTATTGCATTCAGCATGTAAAAATTGTACAGCGAAAGATAAAAAAGAATGTTCAACATATGATCATTAAGTATCTCCCTCGAAAATATTCGCTGTGCAGTATAAAAAAATGTGTGCAAAACAATAAATTCCCATTATATGTTAGACAAAAAGGCACTACCACATGCTTTGAGAAATTCCATGCAAAATAATATTTATTTTGTTTAATTTGATATTTTCACTTTATTAATTAATAAAATTAACACTTAATTAATGAAATTTAATAGTAAATATTTATTTTTAGCATTTTATTTAAATAATTTTTATTCTTAGTTCAATTAAATTACCATTTCTTATTATAATTTGTATTAAATTGTAACACTTCTTATTTTTTAATTATTTATATTTATAAGATTAAGTTCAGAATTTTTGTAGTAAATATATTATAATTTTAAAATTTAATATTTTAAATGTTTCAAATTACCTAGAACATGCATAAAAGATCCTATAAACCTAAAATAATCATAATTACTGCAGTTGTCATAAGGAATTTATGCAATTATTTCAAAAGAGTTTCTTACAAACAGATTATTCTAGACAGGCAGTGTCCTCGTTTGAGGACTACACTCCCTGCAAAAAGAGGTAACTTAAAAAAAATTTTTGACTGCAAAATCCATGTGTATACAACCTATTAAACACATTGATTGTCTTTCCCATTATATTTCAAAAATTTTAATGATCCATGCTGGAAAGGGTTAAAACAACATATTACATTTCTTATATGGGAAAAAAATACTGGAAATTTTAATAAAATACTTCACTTCTAAAACTATATAAGAATTCTAGTAAACATTAAAGCTATTTTTGCAACACAAGTGAAATTATTTTAACAGTAAAGTTTAATGTAACCTTTGCTCAAAATTTTAAAATAATTCAATAACTAATGAGTGCTTTTGCATAAGTACCAGAATTGCATGTTTCATATCGTAGCATAAATATAAAAATAGTATAAATATATACAATTAATAATATATATTTTAACAAAGATTTAAACAAAAGAAAATGCCAAGTATTACTTGCAATCTTTTTTCCTTAACAAATTAAAAGAAATTACTTCTTTTAATCAAAAACTTATGCTTTTATAAATGAATAGCAGGATTTTAATTTCATTTTTATTACAAATAATACTAAATGAAAAATACTAATTTAACCCTTATCATGGCAAGATTGCTTTTTTAAAGAAAAGCAAAAAAAAAAAAAAAAAAATGTATATAGGTAGCTTAGGTAGGTAGGTAAATAAAAATGTATGTAAAAAATGTAAATAAAAATGTAAAAAAAAATGTATATAGGTAGGTAGGTAAATGTATATAGGTAGTATTAAAACATCAAAAAATAAATAATGTCATCAATTAATGCCATGTGTTTAATAAAACTAAGTTAAAAATTATTTTATAGTGGTAGTATATTTTTATAAAGTTTTATGTATGGTATACTATACAAAATGAACATAAGGGTTAAAGATAGTAACTCAAATAACAAACTTTTAATTGCAAATTCTTACCATTTACAATTAAAATGTTAATTACCAATTAATATTAAAATTGCAATTTCTTCCTCAACTCTTTTTAAACTGCCTGAAGGTTTTTTTTATTTTAATTTTTTGAATCGATATTCTGCTTCCCTTTTTTCTTTCCAAATTTTCATATAATTCCTTCTTTTAATTTTTTTTTTCTTTATACTCTTCATGGCTTTTATTTGGTTGAAGCATTTGTCATACTTAAAATAAATTTTTAACAATTTAAAGTGATTTATTCCACTATTTGCTTGAATGCTGTCATAAACAATTCTTTTTGCAATGAATGTTTGTTCTTTCATATTCTCCCATAAACGATCTTTGTTGATCAAAAATCCTCTCTCAACAATACTCTTGATGGTAGTTAACAACAATTAGATTTCTTAATTATTATGCCCAACTTTTTAATATAAAAATTTCAATTTTGGGTGCAATTATAGTCAACAGCTTTCTACTGCTCAAAAAAAAAAGTCCTTGTAAGTGTTATCAATTAGATTGAGATAATGAGAGTGTTGACACACTGATTATTCATGTATTTTTATATAATTCGAATTTTATTTTTAATTTCCGATGTAATAACAAAAAGTTCTGAAACTATTTCTAGCTTTTTCCCACAGAATAGGTCAAGGTACTGCTGTTATCCATTAATATCTTTATGACATTTTACACTTTTCATTTAAGAGTGAACTAAGTTTTTGAATGTTGCCATTTCATCCCTAAAGAATCATCTAATTACAGCATATTTTATCTCATGTAGCAAAAAGATGCATGAAAACTTGAGATAATAAAAATGAATGGTAAGCATAAATGTCAAAAACTCTATCTTGTACATGTATATAACATAAAATGCGATTACATTAAAATTATGTTTGTACTTGCTTATATCTGTATGATTGCACGCCATGTATTAAGTGCATAAATACAGATATATATAAGCATATAATACATTAAGTATGCAGATATCTAACATTTGTAACTTTGTATGTAGTATGCTAAATAACTACTTTACATTCAACATATGTACACTACACACATATTTGAACAGAAATTTACTACTTATGTATGTATATATGCAGATGACATAAACAGTATGTACAAATACTTACAAATATTAAAATATGCTTTCTAAAATTATTGAATTTTTCAATATTAATTGCTTAAATCATGTCATTTGTTAAGAATTAACATGCTAATTGTTTAAGAACACTATCCTTTGCTCTATGGATATTTTAAAACACTAGCTCTTACCAGAATATATATATATATATATATATATACACACACACAAATATAATAAATGATTGTTGCAATTTTTGAAATGATAAAAATGAATTTGAATATTTGTTTTTTAAAAATATATCAATTTCTAAAAAAACATTTTAAAATGTTTCATACTAATTTTATCTCTAAAATTAAAATACAAAAACTTATATTTTGATTCAATTTCAAAATATATTGAATGATTAGTCAATAACAATGCTCAAAGGAATTTTTTTCATATTTTTTTTATAAGTTCAATGCTCTGTTAACAAATTGCAAACACATTTTATAGCCAAACAATAAAATATCTGCACTATTTTTTAAGGATTATTCAATGAGAATTCAGATTTCTCTAAAACTACTTATTTGGTTAGTATTTTAAGGTTAGAATATTTTGATGATAATGAATATTTTGAGAAGTGGCACACAGCTCCATTTAATAAATATCTGACAGCATGAAATCAGTAAAACCATATAATATTTACTAAATTTTGATTTTCTAAAAAGCATTAGTACAATAAAAAAAATATGTGGCATAGCTTCAGAAAAATCAAGTTATGAAGCAATAGTTATGAAGCAATTGAAATTACCTTTGGAATGAACCTACTAAAGATATAAATTAGAACAAGAAGTGATCCTAAGACTCCAAGAGATACAGCTGATGTATAATGAAAGAAAGAATTTCTGTAAAAACAAAACATTATGCATAAAGTGAATTTATACATTTATCTAAGTAGTGGGAATATATAGCTTTTTAATTGTCTATTATAGGTAAGAATAAAATAACACTGCAAATCTAATTAATTAAAATTCATTTAATTTTCTTTACTATACGACAATACTTTTCATAGACATGATACAGACTTGGAAAAACATCGGCAGAACTTCGTAAAATAATAATTTGTGCCAAACATAAAGACTAGGAGTAAAATCACAATGATTAATTTGACAAAAAGTGAATAAATTTATATAAAAATAACTTGAAATATTAAAAAAAGTCACATTTTAATGATACAATTTTATAAGTTACTTTCAATGAAAAATGCTGGCACTAACCGAAATTCCACAAATATTCATGCATGATAATGATTGAGTTTTGCTTATGAGAAAATATCTTTCTGATTAATAAAACTTTATAAAACAATTTCAGGACAAGAAATTTTGACAGTATATAAAATACAATTTTTAAATAACATAAGACAAAAATATCTGTACATCTAATGATTGAAACCTTAATTTTGTTTGAAGAGATCAAATAAATATATTAAAGAAAATACTAAAGATGAATGTATAAAGTGACAGCTAATAACAACAGTTATTAGTTGGAAATTTTTTTTATATTAATAAGAAATGCTTGATAAAATATTTAACAGTGGGAATATAAAATATTGCCAATGTCTTTCATTTTTCTTGTAAAAGATTTATTATTCATTATCTTGTAAAAGATTACTTTTATTTTTAGAAGGTAATAATATACATAATTAAGATCAAGAAATATGAGGCGAGGGACAAAAATATGCTTACCGACTCAAAGATGGGGCACTTATAAAAAGTAATATTCCAAGTAAAGTCTGTAAAAGCCTCCAATAATTAGCCGCTGTGTACGAAAAAATACTATTAGCTAATGCTATGCCAGATTTAAGAACATGTAATTAAATATGCATGGAAAAAATACTCCGATATATAAAAGATTCACCAGTGATTTTAGTTCCATTATTTATTATGTATTTGGGTTATATTAATGTTTCAAATTGAATCTACAGAAGATTATTTTGGAATTCATTCTTTAAAACAGAAGTTACAAAGTCAGCCATATCCATAAGAAGATAGTTGGTCTTTAATATCATATTTATTAAACATAGATCTTGGATTTTAAACTTTTTTTTTTTTACTCTGAGGCAGAAACCTTATTATTAAGAAGCCAACTTGCATAGACCTTAATCTATTAGACTAAAATATTACCAATGATAGTTTATTGAAAATAAAATGTAACACATTTATTTCAAATGCATAATAAAAAATTTAATAATTGCAGAGTAATGCCAATATTTTAACCTTAATTCCTGAATATTGAGTAATTGGAAAATCAATAGGGATGAACATAGCATTTAAATTTTTAATGATTAATTTAAACAATGCAGTAAAAACTCAAATTTTGTATTTGTGATTTCTTTAAAATCTAATTTAACAGTGTGCTACTAAAAATAATACAGAAAGCATCAATACAATTTTGATAGGAAAAGAGTCTTTTGCTAAGGCTTGGAATTCTTTTATGAAAATAATCAGTTAACAGGATAAGACGAACAAAATAAACAATTATTTTTCCATTGCATTTGCTAATACTCACTTCTGACTTTGAAGTAAATTGCATAGTTATCAGGAGAAGCAATACCAACGCAATACTGTGCGAAGGCTGGAAAATTAACTGTAGTTTTTTGTCCAGAAATCCATGATGAAGGATGCCAAATAGATTTTGAAATAAATTTTTGATGGACATCAGATTCATTAACACCAGGGAAAATTTCATATGAAAGTGGTGCAGTTTCCAAAATTAGCTAGAAAGAAGTAGAATTTCTACATCAGTTTTTTTTAGTAAAATAAATAAATTCATATAGATAATTTTTATTATATAGTAAACAAACACTAAAATTATTTTATGTAATTTAATTTTATCAAAATTACTCTCAATGAATCAGCATTTTCCAGAAGATTGAACAGTTAAAAGAATAAGAGATTCTATAACAAAAATAATTTTTGCTATTTTTTCAATTAAATAATTAGAGGAAGTTCATCATGCTTATAGAAGTTACCTTACACTTTCATACCAAATGAAACTTAAAAAATATGTTCAACTACGAATTATAATATGTAGCATCTCTTTTTCCCCTTGAGCAGAGAGCGCCCTCTTGTGGCATTTTGCAGAAGACAACGAGTTGAATGGCAAACCTACACCCTGAGGTCGATTTTTCACTATGCAAAACCCTTGCGCTAACGCCGAATGCTTTCAGCTGGAAATCGTGGAATCCCTCCACCATACTGTTCTTTAACCTAATATTCTATGTGTGTCTGTGGCTGTACTGTGGCAAAAACATATTAAATTTCTGTTTTTATTTTTTAATTATTCTAATTAAAAGTTGGAAAAATCTGATCTTAGCAGGCCTTTAATACTAAAGAAGTGACTTTCTGCCAAATTTCCAGTTCCTAATTTAAATGGTTTGTCCTGTACTTTGCTCTCTCAATCTGGACAAATCTTTATATGTATAGAGAAATTTCAAAGGGGGAAAAAAATCTGTAAATGTTACAAGAAGTAAAAAATTATCTAAAAATTATAGAAGACTAAGACCCCAAAGACTAAAAGTTTTGAATTTTTTTTTATTTCTTTAAAAATTTGAAGTAACAGATAATGCAGGATATTTTTTAATATATAAAAACTAAAATTTGTCAGGATAGGTCCAACAAATAAAATTTTTTTAATGGATGGGACATTAAAAAAACGTGAAAGAAATAATGATTATTGAAAGCCTTTAGTTTCAAGTTAAAATTTCATCATACTGGATTTTATGCAATTGTCTAAGATAATTACACACAGCAATGAAATACAGTTTAATATAGAACAATAAAATTCTTTTAATAGGTTGTTAGAGATTACTTCAAAACAACATATTAATGAGAAAAAGTATTGGATGTGTAAAGGACCAAAGAGGTTTCTTTATAATTATTTCTAAAGCAACTTCTCCCATATTCAGTATATTTCTTTGGCACACTAAATTCATGCTGCTGTATTCTTAATTTCCGTCCAATAGACCAATTCCCATATCTTTCTTAAAGACATGAAAAGATTAAATATACATTTATCAGACATGATTAAAACAAATTCTTCACCATCTTTGAATTCCAATGAAATCTAAATTTTGTCAAGTATGAAATAGTATGTAGTTTGTAATGTCGATTTGGGATAACCTTCCAAGTATTTAAATAAACAAACAATGTTGAAAAAGGAAGGGAAAAAATTTGTCGTCAAGGTGTTTTTAAATACGTATTGACAATCCTCAAAAAGTTTTAAATGTTTTCAAGAAAACTATACACTTTTTAAGGATCTTTTTCCAAAATCAAGCATTTTTAAGGTAATCAAAAATGGTTTTCAAATTTAAGCACATTTCATTACGCTACTCACTTTACCTACACAGATGACATATTTTTATTAGTGGATGAAACTAATAGTGATGCAACTAAAAATATGTGTTTCTGTGTGTTAAAATTGGAAAGCTTGACAAGGAACAACATATGGATTTTGCGCCTTAAAAGAGTAACATAATAAACCTTTCCTGGAGAAATCGACAGTTGGGTTCCCAATCCTTTTTTGTGGTTGTAGTATCCCTTGATCTAATAATGTTTATTATGTTCACATTCAGTTTGCTGTAACTTTCTCCTTTCATTCAAATACTGAACAGCTTAAAACCAAAGCTTTTAAAAAGCAAAACATGATCAAAGGATTGGCTGCCCCCAGGTGTGGTGTGCACAAATGTGCTCAAAATCTGTAATGAATGCATTACCAATCCATTGAATTTGGAGCTCATACTGTTGGAATTACCAATAAAGCTGGTTATGCAGCTTTGCAAACTATTTAGAAAATCATTCTTTGATTCGACTTGGTCTCCTAATTCTATAAAACATGTTGCATGAAATCAATATGAAAGGTTCGAAAGAAAAAGCATGGCATTCTTCGTGAATTAATTTTCAGCCCACTAATTCACAGTAATATCGAGATTAATAACAGAGCTTAAATCTTTCATCTCTAACTGGATTTTCCATAGACACTCATGTGGAAGCACATGGGAAGATTACTCCCATCTAATAAACTTGTTCCTAAACCAAATCATCCCAAGTATGGTTTCAGTGAGATGGAATAATTGCAAACCTTTCATTAGCAGGACTCATGACCATGAAACACCATCAATCTTATATATGCAGAGTTCAAATCACTATTTCCCTGGATTGGATTCTTTCGGCCACAGATAAATCCAAGAATGAGAATTTTACTGCAATTGCAGCTATCAATTGTTCCTCAGTGTTGTTATAAAGGGAATGATACACAACATAAACTTTGTGTTTTCAAGGGAGTGTTTTGCTATAGCTTTGGATGTTATGAACTATGTCCAAGAAAATAAGAATTACATTATCTTGATTGACAGTTCATCCAATTAGACAGATATGAAATGCCTAAACTTCCATTCACCAAAAGGTTCCCTTTTCTGGCCTGGGTTATATTTAATATCTGAAAGCTTTGCTTCTCATTGGTGCCGATATATATTCTAATCCATGTGGGATTTGCATAAAATGAACGGGTAACTCTTTAGTTAAAAAAAATCTTAACTTCGCGTAACATTTGTGAGTGGATTTTGCCAAAGGTTGCCAAATCATCGTGCGCTAAAATTGCCTGACAAAAGCAAAACATGGAAAGGGAAAATTCCAAATGTAATATATATATATATACAGAGAGAGAGAGCTTGATGTTTAATATCTAGACTTAATGAGGTGTTAATTTTTCGACTAATATCTAGGACTCTCGCAGTAAATGCTGTTCTTCATAAATGTTGGCTCACTGAATCTCCAAATTGTGTCCACTGCCAGATTTCAGAAGCCTGTGAACGTTTTGTCCCCTCTAGCTTTAATTATGAGATAGCAACAGACTCACTCCATGCCAAGTTAAGTTGGATCCCACTATCTTTAGATTGGGTTTATGATTTTTCTACTAAGGTATGTCATAAATTGAAGGCCATTTTAGCCTTTTGGGTTGTTTCAGGCAGATTTTAATTTTCAGACGATACTCATGTTTTGATTTTGTAAAGCCAGCACAGGCCATGAACCCATTCTGGAGCATATGCTAGAAGACAAACCTTTATCATTCCTTTTATAGTATAAATCAATGTTTATTTTAAAGTACATATTTATTAAAATATTTTTTAATTATACTCTAACAAATATTTATTCATTAAATTTGAATTATTCTAGTTCCTAATTATTATATAGCAGAACTAATAATAATAATAAATTACAATAAAATCTTCATTAAATGAAATTTTCTGCAGAACCTACAGCTTGTGCATTATTTATACGTTATTAACTCTCCATACTAGAAGCAGTAATTCCTGTTCAATGAAGTTTTCCCAACTTTTTCATTTGTTTTGTTTTCTGATTTTTTCATTGGCCAATAAATAATAAAAGCTATTAAATTTTCTGCTGTGGTCTCAAAAGTCTTCACTCTATTACAGAAGGCACAAAGTTGTTTAATTTTCTCCACTTGATGAAAACGACACAATTGCTGAATAACGTGAGCAGTATAATGTATTGCAAAGTGTTATGAATAGCAATGGAGACATTACAGAAGTAATTTAAAAAATCTTGACAAGAACTAGCAGTATTTGAGATAATACATAGAAAATTAAAGGATGCCCAAAAAAGATTGAAGCATGGTTTAATTATTTACCCATTAGAGATAAGTGGACAATGTAATTTGTAAAACAGTTCAAAATTAGGCACAAAAGAAGAATACATTAATAAAAAATGTTTGCCTTTATTTTTCAAAAAGTTACACTTTTTTAATTTTTATGTGGCCCCTCAAAATAACTGGTTAGTTAGAAAGTTTTTCTTTTCCATTTAGCAAGTTCAATAGGAAGGAAAAAAGCATAACAATGTCTCTAAAACTAAATGAGTCATGATACAGGAAAAAAACAAAACACTTATGTCATTTTTTTTTGGTAACTTAAAATGCTGTTTCTTTTGGTAAAAACAGGGGTCATATGCAAATTGATATTGAAAATTTGTATATATAGAAAAATGTGATGGTGCACATAAAAAACCCTCACATGCACTTAAATAATGCTTTAATAAAAAAAGATAAAAAGTGGTCTGCCTATGAAAACAGCTGGATGTATCAATTTCAATTTACGTAGTCTCATAGCTGGTACATATAATAATAATAATAATAAAAAAAAGCAAAATAAATCTGCACTTCACTATGCAGTTTTCTGTGAGTTAATTTGTCAGTATGCCTTTTTGAAAAATTATGATAAATTTGACAATTAATTACTTTTATGTATTTATTTTCTATTTTAATTTTTACAAGTAAGAATGGCAGCCTGAACTTTTATGAGTATGTGACAGTGCTGTGAATATGCCCTAAATAGACAAAAAGGCTTTCATGTAAATATTATCATACATTTTATCTATTTATAATATGTAACAAATTTTATTTCTAATTTGGGCAATTGTCCCTATGCAGCACTCAATTTTTAGTTAAATATAACTCAATTTTAAAGATATGAGCATGTGGTTTTATGTAATAATGTTGTACAGAAATTAAAGGTTTCTAATAATAATTTCTAAAAATAAGAAAAGCTTTTTTATTAACACTGCATTTTAACATAACGGAAATGTTTTGTATTAACAGTCTTACTTTCTACGTTATTTTGAACTAATTTGCAATTTCTATTGATTACTTATCTCTAATACATAAAGAATCAAATGTGTCTCAATCTTTTTGGGACATCCCATATAGTTTTCAGAAAATATAACAGATAATAACTACTCACACTTTTACAAAAGTATGAATTTTTTTATGAAAATTGTTTTCTTTATATTTCTTTTCAAATTTAAGATGCATGTTAAAGTCAAAGAAGATAGATAAGTTTCACCATTTATTCTGATTTGGGCTTATAATTTAATTTACAAACTTCTATTTAAAGAATTTCTTTACAATAAAGTTTTTAAAAGTATGACCAAACTTTGTTAAGTAGATATTTGATTATATTTGGAATGCATCAATAGATGAAGAGTTACAATGGAAACATGTCGTATAAATATACACTATATACAAGGTAATTTTCTGCCCCCCCCCCCTAAAAAAAAAAAAAAAAAAAAAATTAAAAATCAATACATTCTTTTCTTTAGCAGAAACTGTATGGCTCTTATATTGGTCATGAATGATCTCATAAGTAAATAATTTGTAGAGAAATAAAATTGGAACCAGAAGATGCTGTCTTATTTTGATTTTTGGCTCTAATAGCAAAATTTTCTTAAAAGATAGATGTGAAAACAGAAATGTTTGTTGAAAATTTATTTGAAAACTATATATAAGGAATTTAGTTAAGTCAAGTTAATAAAAAAGTAAAATGAAACATTAACATAAATAAGGAAATATAAAAAGGATCTTTTATTGCAAATACCTAATCAAATCATTTAAAACCAAATGTCAACTGTTAATATGCCTGATAAAAAAAATCATATTGAAAAATAATTACTTACATCAACACTCCTCCAAATTTGCAGAACAGTTTTGGGTATGCTCTTATAACAGAATATTTGAAACTCCAAACGATTGTCTTTTAAATAATGATTGTTTGAAGTGAGCCAAACAGTAGTATTAGGATCTAAGTAAAATATATTTTATGTTAATATATTTTTTTAATTAAGATAAATCAATAAATTTAGAACCATCTATTTCAACAAGTTCAAATTTGAAATAAGTTACTGAAAGAGGCAGTTAAAACAAATTTAATTTGCAAGAATTGTCATTCATTAAACAGTAAAGCTTTAGGCTCTGGAATTTATCTTAATAATACCTAAGTAATGCAAAATACCATAAGTAATGCAAAAAAATAAGGGAAATAATAAACTTGTTAATCGACAAAAAACAGTTAGCACAATTTAAATCAGAATCCATTATAAGCTAGATGAACAAGAGTTGCTCTTCAGAATTGAAGAAACTTGTCAAATATAGCACTGCCAATAATACACATTTGATGTTTCGAACTCTCAAAAATCTAATATATAAAAATCTCATGTCACAGTGTTTGTGTTCGAACTCCTCCGAAATAACTCAACCGATTTTCATAAATTTTTTTATGTGTATTTGGTAGGTATGAAAATAGGTCGTAAAGTATATTTCAAAACGCTAGGTGATTAGGGTGTTCTTATCCACGTTCACCATACATTGAGTAGATCAACGCTTGCTTGAAATCATCGCCACTGTGACATAATGTTGAAAAAATCCAGCTAAAAATAAACATGTGCGTCCAAATGCTACAAGATCCATCTGCTGACACATTCTCTGACCAATTGTTAGAAATTGGTGATGGGAAAGTTACTGTCTATGAAAATACAGGATGCATAAAATTGCCTACTAATTTCTGCACTATCGTTGATTTGCAAAATGCTCTCCTTGACCGCATATTTCCTGATCTACGCACATAATACATAAATCATGCGAGGCTGGCAGAAAGAGCCCTTTTGGCACCAAAAAAATGTGGACGTCCATGATTTAAACTTCAAGATACAGCAGTTGTTGCCAGGTATCATACAAATTGATTGATACACTTTGCGATGATAACGAAGCTGTGTATTATCCAACAGTTTTTGAAATTACTGGATTTGCCATTCACGTCGCCACACCTTCTATGACTGAAAGTTGGATCTCCGGTTATTTTACTTCAGAATTTGAACCCACTATAGCTGTGCAATGACATGCGATTGGTCATTATAAGATTGATGAAAAACGTTATCAAAGCCACCATTTTGAATGGCAAATTCCGAGCCGAAAATGTTTTGCTGCCACAAATTCCAATGATTCTCACAGACGTGCCAATCGAATTCAAACGCGTTCAATTTCCTATTAGATTCGCATTCGCAGTGACAATCAATAAATCGCAAGGCCAAACGATGTCTGTTTGCGGCTTAGATTTGGGAACACCACGTTTTTCACATGTGGCATGTTCTCGCGTGGGCATACCAAGCTTATTTGTGTTGGCTAAAGATGGACTGAGAAAAATATCGTACACTCAATTGCTCTTTGAAATGAATATTGATTTTCTTTATTTCATTTTTATACTTTAGGACAAAAAATATATTATTTTTTTCACTTTACATTTAACTTTTAAGAGATCAAACAATGTATATGTTCGTTACGTTAATGAAATACATTGTATTGAGAAAATGAATGGTTAGTTTTTTAAAGTTTTTATTGGCGATCATCGTCTAAAGTGCTCCATTCCTCTTTCAGTCATATATCCCATCCCTACACACTTACAATACATTCATAAACAACCAAAATATTCAATAGAAATAATTTATAAGGCAGAACAGCATTTGTCGGGTCAGCTTGTGTACATACAGTGGCTCCCAAAAGTGTTCGTACACTAAAGAAATTTGCAGAAATTGTGTTCTATACTTCTTAATAAAGCATTTTATTAGTTGGTTTTTTTTAATTAGCATCTTTAAATAGTTCTTAATAAAACTGAACAAATATTCTTATAAAAAATCAAGTAGTATTGTTCTAAAAAATAAATAAATAAAAAATGTCACAAAATTAGAACACAAAAGTCTTCGTACATCCAAACATTATTTATTTAAATTCATCATAAAAATATCTTTTGCGGCTTATTTTTCTTCTAATTGAAAAATACACTAAAATCGTTTGATTTCAGTATTTAATATCACAATTATTTATTCTATTTACTTTATTCTTAGATAAAGTAAATAGAATTCGTAAAGAAACGAGTTTAGATATACGAAAATTAATTATATTTCATTTTAAAGTTGGAAAATCAATTAGAGGCATTGCAACTATAACTTATCTACCTCATTCAACGGTGCAAAGCATAATAAAACGTTACAGAGAGGGAAAAAGGATTGCAAACAAGCCTCGTAATGGTCGCCCTCAAATTCTGTCAGCTAGAAGTCAAAGAAATATTGTGAGTAAATTTCTAAAAAATCCACGTCTGAGTGCAATAAAGTTTACTTCACAATATAATGAATCAAATGGAACTTTTATTTCCTGTGAAACTATTCGTAGAATTCTTCGAAATGCTGGTATACATGGCCGCTGTGCACGAAGAAAATTCTTTGCGAGTCAGAAGAGCAGAATTGCTAGGCTTAAATTTGCCAAATCTATGATAAACCAGCCAGTGAGCTATTGGAATCGTGTCTTATTTGCAGATGAAAGTATGTTTAACATCTTTGGGTCGGATGGGAGAATCATTGTATGGAGAAAAAAAAAACGAAGAACTTAATCCCAAGAATTTAGTTGGAACAGTAAAACATGTGGAGATGTCATGGTTTGGGGTGTATGTCAGCGGCTGGAGTAGGCAATTTAGTATTCATTGATGGTATAATGGATCATAGATTTTATATAAATATTCTCAATAATAATTTAAAAGTGTCAGCACAAAAATTGGGCATTTTAAACAACTTTGTGTATTGCCAAGACAACGATCCTAAGCAGACACCCATGAATGTTCGTCTTTTTTGCCTGTATCATTGCCCTCAAACCCTTAAAACATCAGCTCAATCACCGGATTTAAACCCTATAGAACATATTTGGAAAGAATTAGAGGTGCGAATAAGAAGTCACAACATTAAATCGAAAATTCAACTGAAAGCAGTAATGATCGAAGAATGGAACAAGATCGGTGCAGAAGTAACCGCCCGTTTAGTTAAATCTATGCCCAAACGTTTAAAAGCTGTTAAAGAATAAAGGATATCCTACTAAATACTAAACATTTATAAAAATTAAGAAAATTTCATATTTAGTGATGTTTTTTTAAAGTGTATGATCACTTTTGTGTCTTATTTTTGTGCAATTTTATTTATTGTCATTTTTTAAAAAATAATTTGCATCGTAATTAAACTTTATTCTTCACTGCTTTATTAAGAACTGTAAAAATATACTATGAAAAAATTTTCATGTAAAAATAAGAATATATAATGGTAAATAATGAGGTTTTTAATTGATTCTTGTTGGTGTACGAACACTTTTGGGAGCCACTGTATATAAATTTTCTGCACCTTGGTGCATGGATAGAAACACGGATGGCTCCTGTTTAAGACAATCAGCAAATGTTTGATTACCATTAGTAGTCAATGATGTTTCATTCTACCTATGATAAAATACCACAGAATTATCATATTTGATAAAAAGTATTGATGTATAAAAAAAATTTCCAGTTTTAAAATAAATTTACAAGATGATTCCCGGTCAGCACGCTATCCTGTTCTGGTAGACTTTTATATTGTAGAAACTTGCAGCCAAGGATAAAAAATAGAGTACGTTTAAATTTTTAGCATTTATGTATTCAAGAACAAGTGATTTATAACAATTTTCAGGTAACAAGGATAAGAATACCTATAAGAACCGAATATTGAGTTTGATTATTATCATACATTTCTTCTGTACAATACTTTAATTAGATTCTAGTTCCAGAAGGTTAACATGAAGATCTTCAAAAGCTAATTATACTAATTGCTTGCTTATAATATCTGACTGACAAACATTAGCACAAATTTATACACAGACTTATCAAGAAGAGGGTCAATATATTTTTTAATCTAGCACAACACCAGCAACTCAATAAGGAAGTATCACCTGTGACATATGATATCTAAGTGCTAAATCTTTTAGATGCACAATTTATTATTTATGACCAACAGGCAAACCTTAATTTATTTATAGATATAAATGATGTTTTATTATAGTTCAAATTATACATAACACTGACTTATTCCAGATAAAATAAGACAAGCTCTCAGTGTTTACATTTAAATAATTATAACATAGCACATATCTACGAAGATCTCAAAGAATTTTAATTGATATCAAGTTGTCTATTTTAAAGTTAGATCTGTTTAAAAGGTCTTTATTACAAAAATATAATAAAATAAAAAAATACTAAGTATTGTAATACTTAGTACTAAAATACTTAGCAATGTATACAATACTAAAATAAAAAAGAAGGGGGGAAAAATGAAAAAAATCTGAAAATTAAAATTTTTCAAAGCATGCACATAGTTGAGGGTCAAATTAATAAATACATCAAAATACAGTTAACAATTCATGCTTACTTAAAAAAAAATAGCTACTTTATGACTATACATCAATTTAAAAAACTTCTAAAAAGAAACGACAATTTCCCTTTGCTAAGTTATAATTAAAATACTGGCTACAAAAAATCTAGAAAGAAAAGACATTTAATATGCAGAATATCTCTTTACACGCTGAAGTTTTTTTTTTTTTTAAACAAACACATAAAAATAAATAGAAGAGGTTTTGTAAATTTGGCGATTAACCCTTTCTAGGGCCGTGGGAAGTATGCTTTCCACCAAATTTATCAATCTTTGTATGAAATTATGTAGGTTGGCATAAGTTCTGACAAATTTTTTTAGTAAGTCAGAAACTTAGATGCTTCAGTTCTTTATCTCAGACAAAATGATGTGTCTTGATTTGTTACTAAATTATTAATTAACCAAATTAAATTTATCTACTAAGCTAAATGAATCCCTTTTCTTATTCTAATTTCAAACCTAAAAATATTTTAACATAATATGACTAGAAAAAAAAATGGCCCTTTAAAGGGTTAAAAGATAATAAACAGAATATTTATAAAACCATTTCGTTTCGATTCAACTGTTTCTTCAGCGTTTGAGCTTGATAAAGACCCTGAAGTTAGAAGAATAATCAGAAAATATATTCTCAATTTTACACTGCTACTCAAGAAAACCGCCATTCCTTTCATTAACGATTTTGCTATTTACAATCAAAAGACAGAAAAAGCTGGAAAGAAAATGTTGCCATATAGCCTCAAAAATTATAAACATTCATAATATATAAAATATAAAATGTGAAATGCAATAATTCTTATAACCTTCTTTATTTCTGATAATATTATCATATTTCTTGATTTCAGTCTTTACTTTTCTATGGATTCAAATGTGACAAATTCAAAACCATTGCCAAAAAAAAAAAAAAATTAAAACAGATTTCAAACTGTGATGAAAACTGAAGTGAATGAGAGAGGTAAAAGTTTCTTTTTGGAGGATGATAAACAAAACATGAATTCCGCTAAATGTTTTCAATTCAGATGGCACATTATGGCATTTCGAAATCAACTGAGTTACACATAATTTACTTTTCTAAGTATTTTATTTTAGTTTTTTATTTTCATATTTTTAAAACAGTATTTTTTGGATGATGTTAAAAATATATATTTTAGAATAGGAAATAGAATTATAAATTGTATGTTTTCGTATTTTGATATGTGGACTGCTTTCGGTATTATTTTTAGGATCTGTGTAGATATCGGCGTTCTTAAAATTTTATTCATGATATAACGCAAAATTTTAGGATTCTAAAACAATATTCGAGTGCGTTTTGTGGACGCCCAGTTTATTCTCTCTTCAATATTAAATTCTCTTGTACATCTAATCTAAAAATTTATACATTTTACTTTTATGATTAAGTTGTTATTGTACGTGCTCATTTATATATTCATTTTCGTTGTCAAATAAATCATACTTTCTTGCATAACTTCAAATGGAATTGTAAGTTTCAGACAACGGCTATCGAAATTCAGTTGAACTTGTTTCTATAAAACACTTGACGCTTATATTTTCAAAAACATAGAAATTGGCCAAACAGGAGAAGCGATTTCATAGTTTATTTTATATAGTTTATGGCAAAAATGGTGTTTTTCTTCATATTTACATTCCTGTCTCTCTCTTCATATATATGTGTGTGTGTGTGTATGTACGTAAACTTAATTTTGCTGATGTGTGGCCGAAAAGAAGAAACTTTTGAAATTGCATTCAATTTATTATATACAGAAGGCATATTATATACAAGGAAGAAGTGATTAGGCAACACATAAGCCTACATTGCAACACAAGAACAAAAAAGGGAGAAATTATCCCCTTTAGTGATTTTACTATGAGATTCTGACAAGAATCTCTTTGCCATGTGTTGAATTAGGCAAGGTTAACTTTTAAAAGGATGTGTGGCTATTAAAGATTTTTATCCCTTCACTTACAGCATGGGAACCACTGAATCAACAACTTTGCTAAGTGCATGTTAGAAATTATTTTATAAAATGTGGTAATTAGGTTAGGAAATAAGACAAAATTTTAGAGTAAAGTTAACATGGGTGAATTTCAAATAAAAATTTGGAAATTACTTAGGATTTAAATTAGATTAATAGATACCATTATAAATACACACACACGTGTAATAAATTCAATTCATCTACATTAAAAAAAATTTCATATCACTTGAATTAAAATTTTACTTTATTTTCTAATTGTATGGGAATTCTGACTTTCCTATGTTTCTCAGGGTCTAATTTCTATAATTTTTATTGTAAAGTGATAACTTGCAGTATTGTAGATCATACAGCAAAAATAAATGCTTGCTAAGATAGATTTTGGTAAAATCTCTTTTTGGAAAATATATAAACAGTACAAGTTTCTGATATTTTTTTTTTTCATATAACTTTGATTCTTTAGTTCATTGTTTTTTAAATTGTAGGAAGATGATTTATATTGTTATATATTTATTTGAATGATATTATTTTTACTAAAAGTTTGATTATTTCATTAGATTTTAGAACCATTGCAAACCACTGTATTTTATAAAATGATTAGTTCAATCATTTAATGCTAGGATCTATTTTATCAGTAAAATTAAATGATTTCTTTTTAAGAAGGAATTAAATGTTGTGCTGGTGTAGCAATTTTTCAAATATTTCCTTCATTAAAGTATTTTTTTTGGAGGGGGGATATTAAATTCTTTCACTTAACTGCTATTAAAATATTTATATATATTTTGAAATTGAATATTTTTTACATTTTCTAAAACTATTTTGGGAAATATTATATTAATAATAATAAAAAATTGCCTGATTTTCAGAAATGTTGTTAGTATTTTTGTGCTTATTAAGGGATCAACAAATAAGTATGCAGATCTGTTTAGTAACCATTTTCACTTTGAAATTCAAGATCCCTATTTAATGAGAAGCAGCTGAGTTTAAATTTCTTTTTGAGTGAAAATTTATATAGATTGCATGTCAATTTTTGTTTCAGTAGATAGAAATTGGGTGCTGAAAATTAAACAAATCTGAAATATTGTTCAATCCTTCACACCCAACTTCTAGTAAGATATAGAATTCAGTAAAATTCTTTTAACTTAAACTAAAAAGATGAAGATTAGTATAACTAAGTAAAATTTCTTTCCTGTTTTTGGGATCCGAATTAATTACTGACCTACATATAGTATTCTGAAGTTTTGGACATATAGGCTGTATTCTTTTAAATCTTTTAATAAGCACATATATATGCTTTAAACTCTTTATCATTTTAACATTAAAAGGTAGAAAAAAAGATAAAAAGTAAATTGGGAAAAAGAAAAGAGTTTATGTGGAGCAAACAGTTATCTGCATTGTTTGAAACATCAATTTGCATTGTCCATGATATATATATATATATATACAGTGGTGACCAAAATTGTGGACACTTTTAAAAATCGTTATGTATTTAACTTTGTATGCTTATAGAAAATGTTATATTTAAGAAAATACCAACTCTTACATATCATTTTAAAAAGAATTTAATACTGATTTCACTACAAAGCGCAGAATTTAAATATTTGCAATACAAAAAAGTTATTCTTACTTTAATCTGAATAACAAACACATTCATGAAATGTATTGTAATTTCTAACTTTCCTGTCAAATCACTATTCTTATTCCGGGAACTAATCAAGTATTAATAACTGCTAGCAGAAGCTATCATGTTTAAAGTTGGAACAAGTCATTATTGTGCTTTTTTCTGCAGAAGGAAGACTGTTTTTTATGTAATCAAATTGTAAGTTCGAAATTTTGTTAATCATTTTAATATATAGTTTGATTTTTTGTAACTATTTCTAATATTTAGTTAAGAAGCAATGATAGCAAATAAATGAATATATTGGACACTTAGAAAGAAAACTAAAATTAATGTGTTACCAGAAAGAGGTCTTTCCTATGCTGAAATTGCACGACAGATGGGTGGATCAATGACTGCATCTGCAGTCCTAAAGTTTTGTTTAAGATATCAGGAGACAAATTCAATTAAAAACAAAGCAGGAAATGGCTGAAAAAGGTGCACCGTGTCTTCTGATGATAGAAGAATAAAATGACTATGTCGCCAAGATAGAAAAATTCCATCAGTGGCCAATTGAATGATGCTGGCATTTATATCAGTTCAAGAACAATCAAGAGAAGATTAGTAGATGTTGGACTAAGAGGTAGAAATCAATGAAAAAATCCTTATCTCAATTTACAGCAGTGTACAAAAAGATCACAGTGGGCAAATGAACGCATTAATTGGACCGATGATCAGTGATCTCAAGTTATACGTAGTGATGAAACAAAGATTTTGTTATTCGGTAGTGATGTTGAAAATATGTAGGACATAGAATAGGCGAAGAGCTACATCCTGACTGCATTCAGGCAACTATGAAGAACTAAGTTAGTGTTATGTCTTGGTCATGCATGTCAGCAGACGGTATTGGTCTCCTTCATGTTATCTATGGGGTATTAAATACAAGAAAATACATTGACACTATTCTAGTGCCAAAACTTATACCTTCCGTCAGTGATCTCTTTCTCAACAACACATCATTTCTTTTTCAGCAGGATTTAATTCCTTGCCACACAGCAAAAATGTCGAAAGCATAGTTTAGTACAAAGAGAATTGAATTATTATCATGGCCATGAAACTGTCCTGAAATCAAAATTATTGAGAAATTATGGCACTGTTTGAAAATTCTTGTACATATGAAGCGTTCATAAAATAAAAGAGAATTAATTGAGTCTATAATTGTTTCCTGACATCATGAAATAATGAAGGAAGACCTTAAACCTCTCATCAGCTCAATAAAACACCAGTTTGAACCTGTAATAAAAAGTAAAGGCTACCCTACTAAGTACTGATAACTCACTGCAGTCATCAACATCGAATGCATCTCGATAATTATTGCAGCTCAGCTTTTTTTGTACCATAAATATTTGAATTCTGCATTTTGTATTGAAATCAGCATTAAATTCTTTTTAAAATGATATATAAGAGTTTGCATTTTGTAAAACGTTACATTTTATATAAGCTAACAAAGTTAGAAAGCATAAAAATTTTCATAAGTGTCCACAATTTTGGCCACCACTGTATATATATATATATATATCATTGGTCTTTTGTTACTTTTCCGTATATTGTTCCCAGTTTTTTAGTAGACAATGGCAGTGTATCACTTTATGTCCATCATGCTTTTTTCATTGTTTTTCATTTTGAAAAAATGCATCTATTCACAACTGTTATACTTGCACTGTATTTGAAAATCAGCCAATACTATTTGCCCTATATTTTAATCATGTGTTCTATTCCTATTCTTGTTATAGTTAATTATTGGACGCAGATTTTCATGTTCAGTTTCTTGTTTATTTCCTTTTCTTTACCTTGAAACAAGTGTCAAAAACATAATTTAATCACAAATTTTATTAAAATAAGTCTATCTTTTTTTCTTTTGTTTTCTGGATACTGTATTTATCTCAATTAGTAATTTTCAGTGTTCTAATCAGTATTCAATCCATCAAGTATAATATCTTGAAATAAACTAAGAAGATTAACAAAGTTTTAAACTTTTGTGTAGTCATCAACAAATTTAACTTATTGTTCCACTCTTTTACACTTATATCTATTTTTCAAAATATGAAATCAATATAGTGAGACAAAAACTCTTTAGAACCTTCTAAGCAATTGAAATCTTGTAAACTCTTTTTAATTCTTTTTTTTTAAATCTTAGATTTTGATTTCTCACCTACATTTTTTGAACATTTTTTTTCCTTGTCAATTTTTTTAAGGTTTTTTTCAGTGCTTTCTTCATGACTTAAGAGAATTTTATTTTATTCTTTTTTTCCTACGAATTTAAATGAAAGTTTACTTATAGTATCGTTGTAAGAATGTTTTATCATTTTCAACTTCAATATTTACTTTTTTAAAAATCTGGTTATGGGATTTCTACATCATTTGCTATATCCTTAATTAGATCATCAACTATAACAGGTTTATAAAACATTCATCTGTCAATTATTCAACTTCATGAAGAACAGTAATGTTTCTGAGTCAATTTTGCTGAGAAACTGATACTCCAGTTTCCTTTAGTACACTAAATTTATAATCCTCGCCTCCTTTTTTTTTTTTTTAACACATTCATTTTTTTTTTTTATAATTTTTATTCCCCCCCCCCCCCCTGGAATGTCTGGAGTGATTGGTGTATTTTCTAAAAAGATCTTTGACTGCAATATCCTTTATGTTTATATAGTTAACATGTATTTTGAAGAGTGATTGAAAGAAGTATCTCTTTTTTTTTTAAATTGTATCTAAGGTATTTGATATGCACAAGTAATATATATAAATAACACACAGTTAGGCATAAATGTATTTGTTTATTGAAGATGTATTTCAAGATCTTTTTCATTGCAATATAGAATTAATTAATGTTCTTCTTTCTGCTTTGCATTGTTTTCTGATACTAAATTATTTATTGTATCAGGTATAACTTCAATTTGATTGTTTGTGCGTTCATTGATTATTTTCCCATTCTTTTTCTAGCTACTTGTGTAAAAACAGAATTTTCTAAATTGAAGTGAGTTATGGCTAAGAAACTGGAGTCTCGCACATCTCTTACTGAATTTGCCCCTTTGAGTCCAGAATCAAAATCACAAACATTCTCTATCAGAAATATTTTTTTTAGAAACAGAGGTATTAATTTTAAATATCTTAATCAAAATATTTTTATTTGTTGAGTTTATCTAGAAATTATTTTTAATTACTAAAATAAAATGTTATGTCTTATAAACCAGATTGTATAAAGTTCAATATTTGCTTAAACTCATCTTCAATTTGTCATTTTAAATTGTTTGGATGTGATTTTTTATTTCTTTATTGCTAATCCTTATTTTATTTTGTTGATACTTGATTATATTATTACTGTTATTTATTGTATTCTAATGTTAATACATCAAGCTATGGACATTTTTTTATAGAATGTACATATTTACAACCTTTATTGTACTATATAAAAATATACAGACTTTGTGATTCTAGTTGTTTAATATTATATTATTATAATCTCTTTGGATTGTTCTTTTTCAGATAAATCAGCATCAACTGAACCTAAAGGATCAAATTCTCAACGTGACAAATTAGAAAGTTCTAATACTTCAGATAATCTGTATCTTTCTTCTGACTCTGTATTTTCTGTGGAAAAAAGAATGATATTATCAAGTCCAGAACGTCGGGGTATGTCTGGAATTTTAGGCAAGATTATGGATAACATTGTGGATAAAAAGAAAAAAGTATGTTACAATCAGTATTGTTAATAAATTCCAGAAAATCAAATGAATATTTTATATAAAAAATATGTATCTGAACTTTTATTTTCTTCTGAATTCTTGGAAAGCTTCATTTAGTTTATGTTATCTTTTTTTCTCGTTTTTGCTTTTTTTCCCTTATTATTAAAATTATTGACATGCCTTGATTTGTTTTTGCAAAATCTTATAAATAATTTTATCAAATTCAAATAAGCTGAGATATAATCATTATTGCTTACTTTTTCATTTATTCAGTACTTTACAATTTCTCACTTAATAAAATAATTTGTTAAGCGGCCTTTAGAAACAGGCTGACCTAATCTTTTTTTTTGCTATTTTTTTAAAATTGTTTAAAATGATTTCAATTATTAACAGTTTCATTTATGAACAGATTCTCTGAATGCAGCTAATTTTTGATAAAATACCATGCCTTGAATATGAAGGTAGATATGAAAAATAATGATTATTTTATCAGTAATAAAAATAATTTATTCAGGGTTATCACACCACCATGAGAATTTGGAAAACCGGAAAACACAGCAAATTTAAAAATCATCTAAAAAAAATTGGGAAAATCGGGAAAATGCAGGGAATTTTGCTTCTTGATAATTTTTTATCATCTAAAAAAATGCCGATCTCTAAAGATTGTGAAAATAAAAGATCATTGTCTTAGCTTTGAAAAATGAAACAATATCATTCGAGATTGTGTAATACAGAAACTCTCCCCTTTCATCCTTATTCATCAGTCCAGTTTTGATTTGCTTGACAATTGTTCTTTTTTTATTAAAATTCCCGAATTGTGGCTAATGAGCATGTGCAAGATTTCTGTAACTCTGGGAAAGAATAGAATAATTTCTCTGGTGGGAAAATTTCAATCTGTGAAAGCAGTGTGGTGGTATTGAACCTGTCATACTTAAGTTATTGATTGGTTTGTTTATTATTTGAGAAACTTCGAGCTTATTCAAAGTATATTAGAAACGTTTTTTTAAACAATGAGCTCTCAAAATTCATATATAAAAAAAATTGGACAAATAAAAAGTTCAAACCAGATTTTGCTGAAATGGGTTCGAACAGTTCTGAAAAATCCATTTGTAGCGTACTGCTCACTTTGGTAGAAGATAATAAGCCTAAGTAATATGGGAAAACAGCCACTTACTAGTAATGCCAGAAAACAAAAACAAAAAGAAGAAGGAAAACATACGAAACTTGCTTGCCAATTCCAAAGAGTAATCATTTACATTGGATAAAAGGAATACAGGAAAAGAAGACATGTCGAATCTGAAAAAGTCAAATTGAATGTCCGACCAATTTCGAACTTTTTAGTTAGTTAATAGTAATTTAAAGCTTAATTTTTATGGGCTTTGAAATTTGTTGCATCGTATTTGTCCTTTAATGTATGGAATGATATCAGAACTATTATTACACATGTTCATTGAAAGTGAAATGGCTAAAAAATGTATGTTAGACTATACAAAAATGTCTTACCTTATTTGTCAAAGGATAAGTCGTATGAAACTGATGGCTGAAAAATCTGCAGAAAGGGATGCCCATGTATAAAGTGAAGAAAATGAATAAATAAAAAAAAAGTAATCCTGCTTTATATATTTTTTCTTTTTTGTTATTGTTAAGTAAGTAATCGTTAAATTATTTGTATCATAAAATAACAAAATTGTTTTGTATTTTATTTCCCCCACTTAATTTTGTGTGACTTATTGACTATTGTGTGTTAAAGAGCATGAGAGGTAATATAATCCCCCCTTTTATATATAAATTTTGTTTTGTTAAAATCTAGATAATAAATAAAGAGAAAATATTTTTTCCTGTATGTAAATATAAACCTTTTTTTTAATATGCTGCTATTTTAAATAATGTTATATTGTTGCTTCCTTTCTTTGCTTTTTCCACTCGTTAAAATCATATTACATTATAACTAACACATGAGTGCCATTCACACGTTTCTTTGTATCTTGAATATATGTACAAATAAAACACAAGGAATTTTTTTTCCAGATTTACGTGGCAACCTTGTTATTGCTTATAATGAAAAGATGCTGAATTTTTCAAGAATGGCTCAAATTGAATTTTATGACATCTGTATGATTAGTATTTAAAATTAGTCCTTAGATTGAATACGCAAATTAATTTCTTATCATAGATATAATAAAGTAATAGCAAGCTATATTACCACGCATAAGAAACATATTAAAACCAAGCTTAAGAAACATGTGCAAAAACATAATATATAGGCAGCTTGTGTGACAAAAGACCAATAAGTTTGAAACAGAACTTATTAGTATTATAAGACTGAGAAAGAACAAAAAGGATTTTTCTTTCAAGTTATAATGAGTTATTTTCTTGCTTCTTTTTTATTACATTATTAACTTAGTGAGAGGAAATTAACTTTTTATTAATATTTGATTTGTTTAATATTTTTTTAATCTTTTATAAAGATATTCTATAATTATATTACACTAGCCACCTAGGATATTGGTTTTATTTAATTTTAGTTATTCTTTGTTAATTAATAGGTCTTTGCTTTGTACTTTATTCAACACTAGTTGCCTTTGGCAACCAACTGGTTTGTCTGGGATAATGGTTATATTTAATTCTTGTTAAATCATTGAGATATAACTTAATGTCTATGATTTCACTAATTTTTCAGGCATTAAAGTCATGTTGTTATAATTATCTTATATATGTTCTTTTCATTGTGTACATGAACTTTTCTAATGGAGACCAGTGCCATGTCATCATAGCATTATTAAAGATATGTTGTTATAATTGCCTTACTTATGTTCTCTTCATTGTATACATGAACCTTACTCATGGAGAACAGTCCCTTGCTATCATAGCACTATTGAAAGCATAATTGTCTGCTCACTTATCTTCTGAGAAATGTGACTTCACTTTTTTATTCATCCTGTCAAAAGCATAGTTATTTAATGGAATTCTTTCAATTACAAAAGAAAATTAAAGCAGTTTGAATTTAAGAGCATCAATGTGATGATGTTTTTTGATAATTATGTAAAAATATTTTAATTACCAAAATTTAGATAAAATATGCATGATTATTAAATAAGCATATTTAAAAAGACAGATTCTCAGAATTTTAAAATGGTTTAAAATGATATTTGGGGAATAATACTTTTTAGAACTTATAATGGAAAACTACAAGAATTTTGTAATATTTAATTAATTAAATTTCTAATATGCCAAGTTTGGTAGAGGAAATTGTTTCTGCTGCAGAGTTCTAACATACACACACATCTTTGTTATCAGTAGAGATTAAAAATTTCTATGTTATGATCTTTTGTGAAAGTTTAAGTAAGCAACTTTTATTCTTTGATATCTAAAAATGTATTAATTTATTTGTATAAATATCCTGAGAGAAATAGCATAGGTATATGAAATTCTTTCAAAAATAATTGAAATTTGTAAATTGAAATTTAATGACAGCAATATTTTGAAAAAAAAATATTTTTAGAGCATTTATAAATTTATAAAATAATAATAAAATAGTTATTTATTTCCTTGCATGATCTGTGTTTTGTAATTTTCATTATTCATATATTGTTTTGGTCCCTCCCATTTAAGGGTCTGCAGAATTATAAAGACAGTGATTTTAAGCAGTATTGGATGCCTGATAGTAACTGCAGAGAGTGCTATGATTGTGGCGATAAATTTACAACTTTCAGGCGGCGCCATCATTGCAGAGTTTGTGGTCAGATATTTTGTTGGCGATGCTGTAGTCAAGAAATTCCTGGAGATCTTATTGGCTATACTGGTATGTATTTTTATTTTTTGAATTTATTCAAGGAATGATATTGCTTTTGTGTTAGCTTTTGTTTGTTGTTATTTTATCTTGATTTATTATGAAATCCGAGATAAATTCATTGCTGTGCATAATGTTTTAATAATGGGGTAGCTTGTAGCAAGAGTTTATAAATGTTGTAGGCTACATGAAGAAATAATATTTAAAATCAAATTTAATCAGTTAACTAAAATATAATAAATCGTTATATTTGGAACTATTTATACTTGCCTAGCTATTGCTGAAGATTGGGGGGGGGGGGATGCTGCATGCCAAACCAATAGCTATTTTATGTATTTTATATTGACTATTGGCAACTATATCTAAATTTATTTGTTTGACATACTATAATTTTGGCATAGCAAACTAATAATATTATTATAATGATTTATAGGAAAAAATGAAGCATCAGAATTTTTTGCAACAAAATTTTTTTGATGCAATTTTTTTTCTTCTTTTTCCTCATATAAACTGCATAGATAATGAGCAGACTATTTTTTTCTTACTTTTCAACAAGGATAGAAAATCACAATTTTAAATATTTGAAAAAACAATGAAAGCAGTTTCAATTTCATTGCAATAATTAAATTTGTTCAGAATATTATTTGAAAATTTGTTTTAAAAAATTGTTTAAATTTAGAGAAAATAAATTTCAGTATAACTAAATTAGTATTCTTAAGCTGACAGCTTTTTGAATTTTTTTAAATAATGTGAAAATAAATTTTGTATAACAATGTTTTTAGAAGTCATAATGGTGAAACTCCAAAAAAAAAAAAAAAAAAAAACACCTCATGTAAGTTTTTATGAATTGAAATTCTTTTAAAAATATTTAAAATATTGCTCCAACGTCCATATTTCCATCTTCAAAGTTGTTGGCTCTAAGCAAATAGCCTGTTGAATGCCAGTGGACACATATATACAGATAGATTCTTCATCATTTTAAGTAGAAATTAGATCAGATATATTTTAACCATTTATTTAATTAGAATTAATTTAAAATGTTTATGATATTTTAAGTAACAAAGAAACAAGCCATTATATGATTTGAAAGTGCTATTTGACAACAGCTGGTACATGGCTGTTAAAATGCTTTTATTTAGATTATTTGTTAAGGATATTAAAAAGCCAATTAAATTTTTTTAATGATGTAAACTTTATTTATTTAGAGATTGCATTATTATATTTTTCTGTCACCTTAATAATTTTGTATTTTTGGATTTTATGTATGGAAAGAAATATATTAATTATATAACTATAATTCTTTGTCTTTTTTAATATTTTTCATTCTTTATTGTATTTAGATGATTTGCGTGTTTGCTCATATTGCTGCAAAATGGTACTGTCCTGTGTCCAGTCCTTGGATTCGACATCACAATCAGATGATGATTCTTTATCATTTCGTGAAAGTCAGCAAAAGAAATTCAGATTTGATTCTCATTCAGAATCATCACCTAGTCCTAAGCAGAGTGTTACCTCGCCATCTAGACGGAAAAGTTCAGTTATAGGTTTTAGAGAAGAAGACTTTGCTAAGGCAAAGTAAGTACTTTTCTTAACCTTTTTTTTCAGTAATTTTTGATAATTTTCTGTATAATTATTTAATTATTGCCTTATATGTTGCAAAATAAGAAAAAATATTGTCTGTTAGAATATATTATAATTATTTTTGATTTTAGCAATTTTGATTCAATTCTATGATTATTGATGCAACTATTGTAGAACTTAATAAATTACCTGTTACTGATCAAAGTGAAATATTTTCTTAATTGGTAGTATAACAATTTTATATAAAGTATGTTACTTTTGACAAGAAATGTGAAAAATTTTGTTATTTAAGCATTTTCAAATTTATTTAAGTTTTGAAGTTTGCATAAACTATGAAAATTATGTTATCAGAAGAAAGGGGAAAAAAATTAAAGTCAAACAAAATTGCTTTGTTAATTCCTAAGTATATACAGTAGTTGTTAAAAGATATAGACACTGGTTTCCAACCATACAGTTTGAAGGGTTCAGAAAGAAATTTTCATGATTTTTGTTTTGTTTTGCTGCAATTTCTTTGCAATTATTTTAATTTAAATATGTGTATGTACTGAATATGTGATTACTTCTTCTTTGAATATGTGTATATACTGTTTCAATTCTACATCTCTGCTAATAAAACCAGAGATGCAGAATGCTATAGGAACCATATTAGATTATTAAGTTCTTAGATTTTCTTCAGACCCTACAGAATAGGGTCTAAATTAAGAAAATCAATTAATTTTGGATAATATATACCAAGCATCATTTCAGTATAGAAATTTAATAGAAATTCTGAATTCCTCACCAATATAATGTTATATATCAACTATTGGCAATAGTTGTTGCCAAATGCGTTTGAATTCACTTTCTGTTTTTATAAGAACATAAATTAATATCCTATTAGTCACGCTTTATCTGGCAGATTATAATTGCTTCTTTTTTCAGTAACTAGATGTCTGAGAGAAAATTCTTTTCTGCTATTTTCCTAGTTTGTTTTGAAAAAAAAAAGATTAATGTATTTTTGTTTCTGTCTACTTTAAATTGTGTTTATGTATCTGTATTATTCTATTAATTAATTAGATTATTTACTAATGTTAACAATATATATTGGTGTATCTGGTGGATACACTGCCACCATATTTGTTTGAAAAGACACTCAACTTACAGAATGTCAAATTACATCATTCATGTTAATTTTTTTTTAGACCATATAAGTCTTCTCTGGATACTTTGTCTTGTCGAGAGAGAACACAAAAAATTGATGGTCCCATTCAGGTTTGTTAGTCTTTATAATCAGAAATGTTGTTTCATAAAAATATTTTACGAATTATTGTTTTTTTAAATGTAATATGTCAATAATGCATTTTATTTTTTGGAAGTAAAATTAATATTTTGTCATATAATTAGTGTTTCTTAGGGAATTATTATTATTATTATTTTGTAAATGCATAGATATAGAATTTGTTTAATGTAGCACTAACAAAAATTACTTGATATTGTGATGAATGGCAGCAAAAAATAAATAAATAAATGAAATAAAATAAAATAAGGCTATAAAAAACAAAATAAAAATAGAATTGATTTAGCTTGATTATTTTTCTGTATGGCATTGCCTTGCAAATTACTGATCATGAAAATCAAAGCAAATAACACTGAAGCAGAAGACATGCTGAAATTAAAGAGAGGGAAATTAGTTAATTCACTGCTGACAGTGTTATTATATTTTATATAAATTTTTTTTCTGTATTTTTGATTTCCTTATTGAAATCATTCTAAATCAATGAAACATCTTCCCACAAGTCAGTGTTAACATCCATGGATTGGCAAAGGAAATTTTTAATTGATCGGGAAAATAATTAAAAATCAATAAAAAGAATGTTATTGTGATCATACTTATTTTAATTTTGAGAGAAATATTTAGAATGTCAGATACAAGTATTTTAAATCCCCCCCCAAAAAAATGGTAAAAGTGACTATTTTAAAAAAAATTTCAAAATTCTATAAATTGTCAGGTGAAATCAAATTTCTTTGGAGTGATTGTTTTTTTATTCTTTTGGATGACATTCAGATTTTTTCCCCCTGCCATAATTATAAATGATATTATGAGAAAAGTCCTCAAAGTATAAAATATAATAATATGTATATTCAATTTTAAAGTTTTGTCTTTGAAAAGCCTAATTTGTTAACATTATTACCATCTGTATACCAAATGTTATAAATGTGGACTGAATACATGCTCACACACTCACAAACAGCCTAACAGACTTCCTTTTAGTTGTTTTACCAGCTGAATCTTTGGGAATATGATTGTGTTTAATTTAAATGAAATCTCTACTTGTTGTTTCTTATGGCACTTGCCACGGACAAACCCGCTGTTCGAAGACAGCCGATTTAGGTCTGAGGGGGAACACCTCTTGTTTTTATTGTAAAGCCAACTAGGGCCAAGAGTATGACTTGACTACACACACATCACAATCCTCTTTATGGGGTGGACTTCATTCATACATTTCATTCACTCATCCACAGATCGTATTTAGACTTGAATCAGAGAACGATCACCCCTGATCCAGTACCCCCAGTGGTATTACTCTAGACATGGAGGACGACTTTCTGACCACAACAGATTTATACGCGCATCAGCTACCAAGTACGCGGGGAATCTTCGGCCGGCGAGGTTTGAACTTGCAACCTAATCCAATGCTCTACCAACCAGGCTATCCCGCCCTATCTCTACTTGATCATGATTCCTTCAACAAAGTGTTTTATAAGCCTTAAACTTGACACATTAAAGCCATTTAATCTTAATATCTCTACATCTGTTCTGTTTTTCTTATACTAGATTCCTTTGGTGAACAGGTGTTTTATTGGGATTTATGGCCTCTAAAAATTTCAGTTGTTTCCTCTGCAAAATCTATTTAAATTTTACATTTTGATAGACATATAACTTACATTATTTCAAAAGCCTTACATCGATTTGTTCATTGTGCTTTGCATTTTTCTAATATTTTCTCTACATATTTATATGTTTAATTATATCACAGGGAAAGGAAGAAGTCTTTTAAAAGGGAAGCACTTTAAAGTTTTCCGCCATTACTTGACTCTAAATTTAAAATTTAATTTAGATTATAAGGAAATGTCAAATAATTTAAATCAACATTTCTCAACTCTTCAATATTCGTGACCCAGTTTTCAATCATAATTTTCATCCCCCCTTGCTTACAATAAAAAGTATACAACAATAATGTATATTGAGTATTTTGTATTCTGTTTTTAAATTATTTTTAACTAACTGCCAAAAAAAAAAAAAAGAGTAAAATCGAACCAACATTGGCAAAAAACCACATCTGGCATTTTGCAAAGCTTGCAGTAAACAGATGAAGCGAATGAAAGAGGGGAGAATTTAAATAATATATTTGAAAAGAAAGCCAAACAGGGAGATAACGTTAAAAGAATATGAAAGTAGAAAAATTCTTTAATGTAAGTTAACCTAGACAGGGTGTGCTAAATTTAGAAACTGGGAATACATTTTTTCGAATAATAAAAGAAATAATACAGAAACATGACTAAACAAAAGAAGAAAAATATAAGTTATGTTTGTGGAAAAGAACCCACATGACTGATGCCATCTCGAGCCTGCGCAGATGTTTCTCATAGGAAGAAGGAAAATAAACTTGATTGGAAATTGATAACACAAGTTTCAATTCTATTGCTATTGAATATATTATGAATGTGTATGCTATATATGTTTTCGTGTTAATTACAATTCACCATATTAAATATTTAGAGCAGCAGATTTATGCAGACTCATGGATAAATTTTTAAGCGTAAGTAAGCGAGCATTAGACGACTGTCAAGCATCAACAAATACACAGACAAGCGTGGTTCCGAAAATAAAATCAAGAAAATATTCTCAAGAATGCTTAAATTTTGGGTTTACCAGTACTGAAGTAAATGAAGAAGAAAAGGCCCCTGTGTATCATTTGCTCCAAAATGTTGACCGCAGGAAGCATGAAACCTAATAAACTTAAACGACATTTGGAAACGCTTCATAGTGAGTATGTCAACAAACCCAGAGAATTCTTCAAATTAAAATTAAAATCATATAAAAAGCAAAAATAATTTTTTAAAGGAATTTTGTCTGTGAATAAAAAAGCTTTAATTGCTCTTACAAAGTTTCATATAAAATAGCCAGATATAAAAAACCTCACACCATTAGTGAAGAGTTTATTTTGCCAGCAGCAATTCAGATTTTAGAAACTATGTTTGGAGATAATTTTTCAAAACAGTTGCAGTCCGTACCTGTTTCAAATGATACTGTTGCTCGTTGAATTAGTGATATAGCTGAGGCCGCGGTGGCCTGGTAGTAAGGTCTCGGCTTCGGAACCGGAGGGTTGCAGGTTCGAGACCCGATTCCACCGAAGAACCGTCGTGTAAGGGGGTCTGTTGCACGTTAAATCTCCTGACCAAAGGCCCTCCCGCTGGTGTGGTGTGGAGAGGGGGGTGCCAGCTCAGGTGTCGTCCTTGTCATCTGACTGCGGTTAAAAATTACGAGGTCCGTCCCAAATAGCCCTAGTGTTGCTTCAAATGCGACGTTAATATAACTCAACTAAACTAAACTAGTGATATAGTTGAAGATTTATGGTGTCAGCTTTTCTTGAAGTTGCGTGACAAATTGTTTTCAATACAGCTTGATGAAGCAACAGATAGTAATAAAGATTCTCATTTAATCACCTATGTTCGATTTTGTGATAATATGTCAGTAGTAGAAGAACTACTTTTCTGCAAACCAATAGAATTCAAAACAACGGACCTCGTATTATTTGCTATTTTAAATGATTTTATAAACTAGGCAAACATAGAATGGAAAAATTTGTCGGAATATGCACCGATGGTGCTCGTTCAATGTCCAGAAGATTCCAAGGTATACAAGCACTTGTAAATCAAAAATCGCCTCAGTGCGTCTGGACACATTGCATGAGTCACAGAGAAGATTTGGCTTCGAAAGAAATGAGTCCTGGTCTGAATATTGGGTTAACTATGATTGTAACCGTAGTAAATTATATAAAAATGTGACCCCCCTGAAATCGAAAATCTTTTTCGCACTTTATAAAGACATGGGTTCTGTACATTCAGCTTTACTATTTTATTTCAAGGCAAGATGGTTATCACATGGGAAATTTTTGCAACTTGTTTATGAATTAAGAGAAGAAAGAAGAAATCACCATTTTCCTAGAAGAAGAAAACAAACCGGAGGCCGAGCATTTTCGTGATGGTTTATTTGTAATGAAATTGAGCTACTTATTTGACATATTCCAGAGATTAAATAACTTGAATCTTTAGCTCCAAAGAGCAAATACATATATGTTGGATACGAGTGATAAAGTTAATGCTTTTTGTGGAAAATTGGAATTGTAGAGCAGAAATTTAAAGCAAAAAAATCTAACAATGTGTGCAAATTTGGATGATTATGCTGAAGAAGAACATATAAAAGTTGTTTTTGTAACCACTGAAAATCATTTAGCCATCCTGGCAAAGAATTTTAAAAAGTTTCTTCTTGCTGACGACAGACTGGTAGCAAGTTGCGAGTGAGTTAGGGATCCATTTCATAAGACTCCTGAAGGACTCTCAATTGATGAAGAAAAAAAATTCATAGACTTCACGACAAGTGGCGAAACTAGAAGGCAATTTAGTAATAAATCACTATTTGAATTTTGGGCAGGAGTAGAGGATGATTTTAATTGCACTAAAAACAAGGATTACATTCTATTCAAAAACATTCTATTACCATTTTCAACATCTTACCTTTGTGAAACTGGATTTTCTGCTGTGGCTACTTTGAAGACAAAATATAGATCTCGGTAAAAACTGAGAGTGGCTATTTCTATTATTAAACCTTCCTTCGAAAAACTTTGCTCTGCAAGACAGGCCCCAGGAAGTCACTAATAATTATTAAATTTGTTTTAATTTAGTATGTTTTGATTAAGTAAGTTTTCATTTAGTAAGTTGTTTTATATTAATAAGTTATTAAATATGTCGAAGTGTATTTTGTTTTCTATGTATATGTGTGCTTTCCTTTCAGTCAATTAATCAATTTTTTAAAATAATATTTTCTCTTGGATATTCTTGTGCCCACCCCTCTAGTATGCTCGTGCTCCCCCTAGGGGGGCACTTCTCAGTTTGAGAATCGCTGTATTAAATGCATGTTTATATTGAAGCCTACAAAATATTGGAAAATAAAACAGATCTTCATATTTTGAACACAACAATGGAAAAAATCAGATGAAATATTAGTAGGAACAATGTGAGTGGTTTTTCTTCAACAATGAAATATGCTGTTA
Organism: Argiope aurantia; assembly: GCA_026543865.1. Classification (NCBI taxonomy): domain Eukaryota; kingdom Metazoa; phylum Arthropoda; class Arachnida; order Araneae; family Araneidae; genus Argiope; species Argiope aurantia. Next base: position 100,129 of record JAPMOR010061382.1, on the reverse strand, counting down.
TAAAATATGTTTAATATATTTAAAAGAAAATTGTCAAAAATAAAAATAAAAATTTTATGACAAAATAAATTTATGACAAAGTCATTTTTTTTAAAATCATTTTTCTATTGTAATATTTCTCAGAAGTTATTGCAACATTTAAAAAAAAGTTTTTTATTGACTGAAATTTGAAAAAAATTGTTTTGAGTTGTATAATTTTATCCTCTAAAACACGCACACATACTTATTATTAGGGGTGATATGAACCTTCTTTTTTGAGTCTAACAATATAACATCATATGGATATTATAAATGTGCGTCGAAGTAATGTATGGTAATTTATTTTTTGAGTAATATAATTTCTTTTTTCTGGTTTGTGAACCTCATATGTAATTAGTAGAATCTTTCAATCTTAGCTTTCAACAATAGAAGAAAATATCTTATGATGAATTGAATTTGATCTAATATTTGATGAAATAATAAAACCTATTTTAAAAAGTATTAAAAATATTTTTAAAATGGTATAAAATGCTGGTAAAAAAATTGTGTGGTAGCTAAATTAATATTAATGAAGAAACAATTTTTTAAATTTCAGAATGGTATAAAAATTAATTTTATGTCATAATATTTTCAGATATTATTATGGAAAGGTGCAAAACCTCACTTAGTTTATAATTAGAATTTTGATTGAAATTAAAAAAAAAATCCTTTTAAGGGGCATATTTTCATCTATTAAGATGCATCTGTGTCAAATTTGGTGGCTCTATCTCTAATGGTTTGAATTTTGGAGTGTCAATACACACTCATGCAAATGCTTCTTGTAATAAGTATAGAGTGAATTTTTATTCTGAATTTTCTATTTATTATAAAAAACCCTTTGAAAAACCCATGAATTAAATTTGTTTCAGCTTTTTTTTTTGCTCAATTAATAACATTGTATGAAGAGAATTGTATCTCATTTTGTTTCATTTAAAAGCTATGTAGAATTTTTTAAATTATCTTATACTTTGAAAAATGTAGGTTACTAAAATATTAAACCATCATAATTTTTTTTTAAAAAATTGTATGGGTTATTAAAATAGTTTTACTGTTTCACTTTTCCAAATCAAATCAACCTTTTCCTTATACTCTTTTTTCCTAGGATAGACCACACCTTAAACAGCTAATGCATAAACTTCTGAATTCAGTTCAAAGTGTTTCGCTGTGGAAACAGGAATATAAAGATCATCACACTAAGGTAATTTTGGGCTGTGATATCGTGGATTGGCTTGTTGTACATGATGCCACTTTATCAAGGTAGGTTTGCTTCTTATTTATTTCAATTAATAAACTTAGCTATCTTTGAGCTTATATTTATCTGCTAAACTTGCTGCATTGTTTCCATTGCAAAACGATAAATGATAAAGTAAAATGCCTATTATAATGAAAAATGAATGCATGTTGATACTATACAAAACAAACTATTGACTTAGAACTCCCAAACTTGATATATACACATTGAATTGAAAAAATATGGAGCAAATTTTTATTTCTCTGAATATTGCACTTAGATATATATTCTTCCATTCATGAAATAAGGTCTGCAATTGCATGAAAATAATTTGTATTCTGTAAAGGTTGATAGTAAAAAGTTTTTATATGTCCTCTATATTGTAAAAGTGTCAATTGTTAAAATTTTTCTCTTACATTCATCTAAGCATAAAATTTTGCACTTCTATTTACAAAATTTGCAAAGACATCCTTACATTTGGTGCTACCAACCAAAAATTTTGTGAAAACTTTTCAGAAATATAAATTTATTCAATACAGAAAAAGTTTATTATGCAAATTTTTATCTAGTCCAATTGCCATCCATTCATCATGGCTTCAGATAAATTTGCTAATCTTGCATAATGTTGTTCATTTTGATTGGTCTACAAGTGCAGTATCAAAGAAAAAATAATTATAAGGAAAGGAGGAAAAGCTTGGGAGCCTAAGCATTTAAAATATCTTTGAGAAATACAGGCATGCTGTGCAGGAAATAAAATTCTTTGCTCAGACTTATGTGCTTTCCAAAATGTTCCTTTTTTACATTCAGTAATAAGGAGCATTTGGATATACTGATGATTTATGTTGTATGCACTCATAACCTTGGTTTAGTTATAAAAGAATTCAAACTTTGTTTTCTGTATTCCTGACATTCTTCTAGGAAGTGTGTTTACAGATTGGTTTAGCAATTATAAATTGCAAGATATATACTATTCTTGAAAGGACTGAGGTATTATACAACTGCATGATCAATGTCTGAAATTTTAAAACTGGCCCTATTTTAAGTAAAATCAATTATTTATTTCCTGGGAAATTCAATTTGGGCAAATGAATGTTGCTTTAATTGAGAAAGAAAAGTTTGTTTTCCAAACTATCACTTTTAGAATGATAAAAATATCCTATCTTTCATTTAAGTGGTTCATCATTGTTGACAAATTTCTATGAATGTGTGATGTGGCATTTTTTGAAACTCTTTGGTTGATTACATTTTATAAAACTGTATGCTAAATAGTGACTAATGTATTCAGTTAGTTTTGATTGGCATTATGTCTGAAGTAAGGAATTAATCATCTATAGCAACTCATGCATGATAGATCTTTACAAATGAAATCAAAATGCCTATCTGGAAAATCACATGTGATGAACTTGATTGCACATATGCAAGCATTGTTAAAAAAATTCAACTCTTTATAAGTGTTGAAGATATTTATTTAAAGAAATTTTAAGCACTTCAATCAATGTACTATCAGACTGTTTTTTAAAAAATTTAAGGAAACTCTTTTAAATGTTTTATTGTTTTCTGATTCTGATGTTTTAGTAATCTTTTATGATATTTATATAATCCCTAAAAATTACAATGAATGTCTCACATATGCACTGGTTAGAGACATAAAAAAAAACGGTCTAGGCTAATATATATTTTTTTAATATCCCAGCAAATTTACTGGTAGAAGTTTGAAACTTTGTATCCTAATAAATAAGAGCAAAGAAAAGCATTTTACTAATTGACACTTTTTTGCTATAGAAGCCATATAAAAGTAAATTTTTCTGATAAAGATTTTTTTAAAAAACTTTTTATTAGATTTTTAATTAATTAAAGATTAAAGCAAAATTTTTCCTTTGTAACTTTCAGAAATATCTGAGCACAAAAATGATTTTTTTATATCAATATATATTTTTTTCTATTTTTAATTAATTTAAAACATACTTTAAGCATATTTTGCTGCAATATAATTCATTGTTGAAGTAAAATCATTTTCATTGTTCTATAATTCCATCCTGGCTTTTTTTTCCATTGTTAATAATCCAGATATGAAGATTATTCTTATTTTTGAATAGATTAATCTTAAGTTTTTTTTAAGTTGAATTGGTTTTTATTAAAAGTATACCTTATAAAATACTTAAAATTTTGTTACACTTTCAATTAAGGCTTTTCAGAATCAAGTAAAGTGATATATTTTTAAAGTTTACCCATTATTTTTAAACACAACTGCTCATTCCTGTAATATAATTAAATTTACAAAGATATATTTGGAAAAATAGAAAATTGCACAGTGCAATGAATAGAATAGTGTAAGCCTTCTAAAGTAGTATGTTATATGTCTAAGTTAATGTTATATGAGAATGACATTGAGACATAGTTACATAAAATATTTTATTGAAATTGTTAGCAACCATTATTACTAACAAATTAATTTGTTGCTAAAAGTGGCTAGCTGCTAATAAGAAACATTTTAATTAGTCATTTTATCTTGACAATCTTGGTAAATAATGGATTTAAGGTGGAAAATTTCATGAATTTTTTAATATGATCTTCAACTTGAATCAAGTTTCACTACATCTGCATATACTATATTTATTAATTTTAAGATTTAAGGATTTTGTGTAAGTATACAATTATGGTTTATTATAATAATATCATTGTTTCATTTATATGCTTTATTTAAAAATTAGTGTATTTTATAGGAATATTTGTATTTAAAAAAACATTATATTTAAATTTATCATATTGTAATTTCTTACAGATCTGATGCTATAAATATTGGACAAGCATTTATTGATGCTCAGTTCCTTGAATGTATAATTCCGCAGCAAAACTTTATTGATGGAAATGTGTTCTACAAACCATTAGAGGTAAAAGGTTGCTTTGTTAATTTTTCGTGATTTGTAAAAGGCAAAAAGGATAGCATATATAGCTATATTATAATATAGAAATTCCAGTTAAATTATTTTGAATATTTGATTGTCTTTAGATATTAGTTTAATGTTTCTTTGAATTTGTCTTTAGCAATCTCATTTGGATAAACCAGATGAAAACTCCAATGAAATCCAGGAAAGCATGGAACCTTTGTGGGTAAAAGAAATACAGCCTAGTAGTTCCTATATATTCAAAGGTATGCAGTGAAAGTATAGAAGAAATACTTGATTACAATTTTAAACATAATATTTATATTCTGAAATAAGGGCTTTGATCTTATAAGAGAAAAAGCAATTTGAATATCATCATTTGGAAACAATTTTTTATACATTGGTACTTTGGCAAATTTGAAAATTTTTTTATTCAAATTAATTTGTAATTTGAATTTTTCCTTCGTCCCTTGTAATTTAATCTCCTTCTCCACTAGTGTGATAGTCCTGGATGGGCCTTGGCCTTTCTCAGAACTCCATTCTGTTGTTGGCTAAGTTTTCCAAATTGTCACTTTAATAATTTTCAAGTTTTATTCCAAGCAGTCAATTCACTTAAATTTTTTTTTTTTTGGTTTCCTTCTTTTTCAGTTATCAAATGGTTTAGCTTTAAAAAGATCTTTTTGCCCAACTGTTGCCCAATATTGCCCAATATTATTAATTGTCTTTCCCATTTTATCCTTTGAATTGTTATAAATTTAATAGTATCTGGCTCTTTATAAATTTCAAATCGATTCTTCTTCAATAATTATGACATTTAATTTCACTAAATATACTTCTTAAAATTCTTAGTTATAGCAAGAATCTCTGTATCTTTCTCAGTCATTCCCTATGCTTCAGCAGCACAAGTGTGACCATTTAATGTTAGCATTATTTAAATAGAATGTATAATTTGAATTTGTTGTGATTAATTGTGTGTGCAAAACAAGGTTGTAATTTAATCCCTTTTATTTTAGAAATGATTTCATTAGTTAGATATGTCTGTACACGGTTTTGCTTGCTCATAAGACTTCTTATTCACTCCTTATGCCAATTCTTATTATTCAATTGAAAATGCTATCAAAAGGCTTCTGACTTTTAAAAAACTTTTGAATCTTTTTTGTACTGTTGGTGTATTTAATATTTTGTTTATTATTTATTGGAATTATTATTTTAAAAATTAAGAAAGTCAAAACTATTAATATTTATTAAAATTACTTTCTGTATTAGAATTACTACATATTAAAAATAAATCCATATCAATATTTTTGTTTTTAAATTATAATATTTCATGATATATTTATAATTATACTTTTTTTTTTAATTTGCATTTTTTGAATAATTGAAATATTTTTTTTCGATTAGTTTTGAATAAACCTTGCCTGTCTGTTTTTTAAATTTTGATTTGTAGAGTTATTAAATGAATGAAAAGTTATTTGATATGCAAAAATTTTAATTCTGTATATGACAATGTTTTCTTGTTCTATAGGAAATATAATGATTCATTTTTGTAAATTGATGTTTTATTGATATAGACAGAAATTTATTTCTCCTACCCCCCATCCCATTTCCCTAATGTTTCAAGATCTTGTGGGCTTTATATTTGTTCACATTTATTGTATTACTTATTATTAATGACATCATGTAAAAGAAGGTTCTGAAAACAAATTTCTGTTTGTAGCTTCAGATCAAAATTCTCTCCTGAATATTCCTTTAGTAATACTTTTTTTTCAAAATGATGCTGTGGGATATTTTGTGTTTCTATTATCATATGTGAAAATATTCTATGCATTAATTTTATGAAGACATATATTTTTTAGTAGAGTAACAAAGGATAAAATTTATTTTTCTCTACGTGAAGCCTATTATTGTGTGATGAAATCTAAAAAAAAACTGTTGGGTTTTAACTGTTTAATGAATATCGTAGAATATGTTGCAATACAAAAAATTTCTTTCTTTATCTTTTCCTCCTGTTTATAGTCTAAAATATGCTTGTAATATAGTGTTTAGATGTAATGTAATTTAAAACTGCTGAATGTTATAAATTTTTAAATTCTTCTAATTTTACTTTTGCATTTTATATTCATATGTACTTATCTCAAATTTTATTGTTTGTAAGGTTGTATTTCTAGTTTAATTATGCACTGTAATCAGGGTCTGACAGCCTAATTTTGCCTGGGGCAAAAACTTCTTTGGGGGCTGCCCTCTGCTTCACTATTTCTGTAATGAAGAACCATGCATAGAACTTGTCTATGGTATTTTTCGTTCATTAATTCAAAATGCTATTTAAACTTAAAACTAAAAACACTCTTTAGTCTTAACTCAAAGTACCACATTTAACCATTGAATTTAAAATGCTATCTGACAAAATGCTACAGCAAGATTTATATTAGAATAGTTTCTGTAACTATCTTAAGCATCTGTCTGTAATAGAAACTCTTAAATCTCATATACTAAATAATAAAATAAACTTTCTATTCGATTTGGGGTTCCCTTCTGATGGGGCCTGGGGCAACTGGCCCGTATGCTCCTGCCTTATTCAGGCTCTGACTGTAATTAATATTTAATCAATAAGTTTAAGATTTTTTGTATTAGTTTTTGTTTATAATTTTATGGATGATAGATATTTAATCAAAACGTTTTAAGATACTGCTTTTATAGATGTTTTGGATCTTAATATGCAAATGAAATTGTAGATGAGTTTCTATAAATTATTGCTTTGTTCTTTTGATTAGGAAATGATATATTCAAATGTATTTAATAATTATATGTTTACAGAAAGTGGCAGAGATAGTTCTAACACAACATTATCACCTAACACTCCAAGATTTAGTGGAAGTTATTCTCGACTTTCATCATCCAGTTCTATGTTCTATTTAGATCTGGACGTTAAAGAATCTAAAGTTAGTGTATTCAAGTCCCAGCATGAATCAGAGCAAAGCAGCTCATCAAAGCAGGAAGAACAATCAATTGTTAATGGTATGTGTTAGCAATTTAATAAATATTTACTTTGTACAGTTTTCGTGAATCTATTTCACTTGCAATTCTTTTTTTAAGGAAGGCGGGGGGGGGGGGGAGTAATTTATATATCTAATACGTCTAAGCAAAATAATTATTTTGTCACTTTTAAAAGTAACATGGCACTTTAAGTTTATTAATTGTATTTGCCATGCCACTTTATTATTGTAATAGCAATGGCCAGAGATGGATATTATTAACCTTGACTCCATTATCCTACTACACATCAGCATCATAATCTTTGCTTATATGAATATCAAAAAGGAAATGAGGTTTTCATAAACCTTATATTGTTCTAAAAGACTTTAATTGAAACCTAAAGTTTGAAGAATCTTGTTCTATTTGTTAACTGTTATTGTTTTTGTAAAAGTTAAGATAATGTTGAGACTCTATCTGAATTTCATTTCATTCAGTCGTTTCTCCTCTAATAAGATGCAAAGAAGTGGGTTCGTAATGTGAAATAATTCACTCGTTGCTAATCTGATTCCATTTTATTCTCACTTATTTACAATTCTCTTTGCTTGCTATATATAGTTGCCATATACAAAAACAGTATATTGGTTTCACATGCAATTAATTCTGACTTTAGAGTTCTGAAAGTAAGTTATAGCTCTAGTATGCTTAAAGTTAAATCTAGTTTTTAGCAAAGACGCTCGTAACAAACACTTTAAGTGATGCTAGTTTGAGAAACCAGCATTGCCCTTGTTAAGTATACTTTTATTTATGAAATGTAGAAAGTTAAGTGCCTTTATACGAGAAGAAATTACAAAAAAGGGAAGTAAACTATTATTTTTTATTTGGAATAATTCTATGAGTTTTAAATGTTGTGTTTATTTAGGTTTCTAAAATAGTCTTTAGCTATTTAATTCCTATCTAATATATAAAAATCTTGCGTCACTGTGTTTGTGTTTGTACTCCTTCGAAACGACTCGACCGATTTTTTATGAAATTTTTGATGTGTATTTGGTAGATATGAGAATAGGTCGTAAAATATATTTCATAACGCTAGGTAATTAGGGTGACCCTATCCCGTCATTCCACGTTCAACGTACGCTAATGAGATCAACGTTTGCTTGAAATCATCGCTACTGTGGCGAAATGTTGAAAAAGTCCAGCTAAAAATAAACATGCGCTTCCAAATGCTACAAGATCCATCTTGCTGACACATTCTGAGACCAATTGTTAGATATCGGCGATGGAAAAGTTGATGTCTGTGAAAACACTGGATGCATAAAATTGCCCATTAATTTCTGCACTTCCATTGACCGCATATTTCCCGATGTACGCACACAATACATAAATCATGCGTGGCTGGCAGAAAGAGCCATTTTTTTATAATTTCAAAAAATGTGGACGTCGACGATTTAAATTTCAAGATCCAGCTGTCGTTACCTGGTGACTTGGTATCATACAGTTTGCGATGCTAACGAAGTTGTAAATTATCCAACAGAGTTTTTGAACTCACTCGATTTGCCAGGCATGTTACCACACCTTCTTTGACTGAAAGTTGGATCTCCGGTTATTTTACTTCGGAATTTAAACCCACCATGGCTGTGCAATGACACGAGATTGGTCGTTAAATATTTGATGAAAAACGTTATCGAAGCCAGCAGCATTTTGAATGACAAATTCCAAGCCGAAAATATTTTGCTGCCACGAATTTCAATGATTCTCACAGACGTGCCAATTGAATTCAAACGCGTTCAATTTCCTATTGGCATTCGCATTGACAATCAATAAGGCCAAACGATGTCTGTTTGCGGCTGAGATTTGGACACACCATGTTTTTCACACGGACAATTATACGTGGCATGTTCTCGCGTGGGCAAATCATCGAGCTTATTTGTATTGGCTGAAGACGGACTGACAAAAATTTCGTACACTCAATTGCTCTTCGAAAGGAATATTGATTTTCTTTATTTCATTTTTATACTTTAGAATAAAAAATATTACTTTTTCCCTTAATGAATCCAACAATGTATATGCCCATTACATTAATGAAATACATTGTATTGAGAAAATGAATGGTTGGCGTTCTTTGGTTTTTATCGGCGATCATCGTCTACAGCGCTCTATTCCTCTTAATGTCAGAAATCCCATCCCCACACACGTACAATACATTCGTTATTTTTTAATTAACAACCAAAATATTCACTAGAAATAATTTATATGGTAGAACAACGTTTGCCGGTTCAGTTAGTTATTATTACTATTTATTAATGTTTATTGTTGATTATTGTTCTGTTTTATAAATATCATTGTTGGGAATGGAGATATACCCATTTAAATACATTTTGCTGATACAAAATATTATCTTATAACCTAGGTTTGTTTGGAAAAGAAATATAAAGTGTATAAATCAGAAGAAATGTTTTAAAAATCCTTAACTGTGTGATAAATAAAATCTATAAATATTTAAAATTTGTTTAAACCTATAAAATTTGAAAAATGTTGAAAATTTTATAAATTTTTTCCCTCCTTATTTTAGTTAGTTAAGAGACATTGATTTCACAAGCATTTAAGGTTTTTATGATGCAGCTGAAACTGTAATTATGATTATAATGTAGTCTTATTCACTTTAATTTATACATTTTATGAGTAATTTTAAATACAGATTTGTTGATTAACTTTAATTTTGGTACTGGTATTGTATCTTTTCCTCTATATTCTAAGAAGGACGGGAGGGGTGAGAAAATTTTAACCCTTTATAAAGATAATTATTTGAAACAGTTTGACAGTTGGTCTTTTGAATGATATTTTAAATATTTTCTTGTTATTATTTGCAAAAATTTGATTTCATTGCCAGGCCTAATTACTTAATTTTTTTAATGTTTAGTTTCCTTTTAATTTTTTTATTCTTTAATCCTGTATGTGTAATAATATAGAGATTTTGCAATTTTTCTCATTTATTAACTTTTTTTATTCAATTCGGCTGCTATATTTTCAATCATAGAACTTAATATTAAATGCTTTATTTTGATATTATACTTAGAAATAAGTAATTTTTATTTAAATTTCATTTTTATTAAATTCATATTTTTTATGAAATTACACACACATCCATGTATAGTCAAATCCACACTGGAATTTTATTACTAGTTGAGATAGAAGCAAAAGGATAGACATACAAGGACTTGAAAACAATGAAAATACTTTACTCCTATTTCTATTTGTATTTTAAGAGGAGATCTTGAATTTCTTTTGGGTATAATCTTAAAGTTAATCATTTCCCATAAATTTTAGATAAAAGCTCGGAGTGTTGTATTAGCACCTTTTTCATTTAATAGTCTTTCTAAACTAGATAGATACCTTTTAACTGTTATATAAATATATCTAGATTATTCAATTGCCTTATTATAACAAAATTTAATATACTACCATTTATTATTTTTGCACCGGCTTTGATTTTAGTTCTTCCTCTTATTTCTTGTGAAATGTTTTGTCCCAAACGAATGATGCATTTGCAAAATATTATTAAAGTTGCAGAAAATAGATTATTAACCTTTTGTAACTAACAAAAGCTATTAGTCACTTAAATTTAAAGTCTTATCTTAGTGCTTGAAAAGTCAAAAAATATATTTGTTGATTGATTCAATTAGAAATGAATCTGTGACTTTTTCAACTATGTGATACATATGAACATTGAAATTTGTCAGTAGTGTTAAAAGGATGCAGTATTAAAAAAGAGTGAGAAATTTTCATATGACTGCAAAGGGCAAATAGTAGGAACATTTCTTTAAAACTTTCTTTTTGAAAATTTGTTATTAATATTATCATAATTAAATATTTAGTTGTAGTAGTCTATTTTACGTAATGGTATTATGTGGGATAAGTTGCTTAAGTGCCAATAATGACTGTATTATTGGCACTTAAGCAATAACTATCAATAGTTATCCTAATTAATTGACTTAACTTCTTTTTAATATTCAGAATTGCGATGCTATTTGCAGTTTTTCTCCATCAATATTAGTGATAAGTATTCTTAAAATTGATCAAACTATCAATAATTTTTAAACAATTGATAATTTTCTCTCAAATAATACTATTGGAATTGTTAATATAAGAATGGTAATTTTATTATAGTTGTATTTATATGTGGCAATATAGGTATTTAGTATATATGGATATACATAAACCTGTTTCTTTGTTATGGTAATGCAATAAGCCTATTTCTACAACAGTACAAATATGTGCTCATATATTTCATACATATGTATGTAGTTGCTGGTACTTAGGATGTTGTATGCTTTTATAGATGCATTTATTATATGTATGTGTAGTTGTCAACAAAAACATAGAATTCTTCTGTAACTTTTTTTATTTATTATCGCATCTTCGCAAAAATTGGTATTGATGGAAAGGACTCGAAAGAACAGGCTTGCTTCAATCAACAGACTTATTAACCTAGTTAACCTCAAAATTTTCCTGTAAAAACTGTTATTTTTTTACTGAATCAATGTGTTATCATAAAAGTAACCTCTCAATAGAATTTTATGCTACTCTGATTTTGCAGATTTTTAAAAAAAGGATGCTTCCAATCTAAAATTAATTTTATGCACTTTCGGCAATTTATCGTAAACAATTATATAAATATTTTTTTTTAAAAATTTACTCATATAAAGAAAAGTATGTTACTTCATAAAATCATGAAATAAGTACATCAATAACACAAATTTGATACTTTTTAAATCAATTTTTAAACAAGAACCAGAGGGAGAATAAATTGTATCATAGTAAAATATTTGCATAGGAGCAAATTAAAATTTAAAAAAATTATGCATATACCTCAAACAGTTTCCAAAATATTCAGAAAAATTGTAGGATTTGCAATGCCCACATTTTGAGGGAACGTATATTAAATTTATTTGTGCTTATTTATTTGTCTTTATAGATCTATTCTTCATGAAACATAAAGATCAGTGGCCATTATAATATTGCAGTTGGCTATATACTAAATTTATTTTCAGATCAGATGATTTTAATTCATCCTGAATTTTTACCACACAAATGATATTGGTTTCACTACAGTACTTTTCTTATGTGCATTATGTTTCATTTGACATTGCTTACATAAAATTAAATACCATATTACAACTTTATATGTAATATTTTTGTATTTAACATGCAAATCTTTAAACATATGTATTTGTTCTTCGTGGCCTATTCTGGTGTGCGTTTCAAATAGTATATTGAACTATTCATCATTGGTAACATAATACTGTATACTCGCTTCTCCTGCTTTTAATGTACAATTGTCTTCTCTTCATCATTAATTTTTAAAACGTTAAAGTGTTTTAATCGTTGGTAATCCAAAAGTATACTGCACATAGTTTTAGCAGGAATCTCTTCAGAAAGTATTTTAGAGTACTTTTCTTGAGGAAAATAAAAGCATTCATCTTCTCGTTTACTCGTACTTAATGCATTTAACATTTCAGAGGGGAGGGGGATGGACGCGTAATGACGTCAGAAGTACCCTTTTATGCGAGCCTTGACTGAGAAGAGAAGCAGCGTTCTTCACACACTTCGCTACTGGCTTCGGAGGTCGATGGACTCCGATTGAGAGACTAGCGGCAGATATAAAAAATAAAATATAAGAATGTTTAAGAAAACATTGTACGCACCATCAGCCCTTGCATAAGACTGATAAAACTGACTGATAATTCCATACCATTTTAAATCGATTTTACGTGATTCTGATGTAATAACGATTTAAGCTTTAAGAATTTAATTTTGGAGGAATAAAGTTTTAAACTTAGAATATTTTTGTTATGCAATAATTTATAGGAATTATGTTATACAGTGGCTCCCAAAAGTGTTCGTACACTAAAGAAATTTGCAGAAATTGTGTTCTATACTTCTTAATAAAGCATTTTATTAGTTGGTTCTTTTTAATTAGCATCTTTAAATAGTTCTTAATAAAACTGAACAAATATTTTTATAAAAAATCAAGTAGTATTGTTCTAAAAAATAAATAAAAAAAATGTCACAAAATTAGAACACAAAAGTCTTCGTACATCCAAACATTATTTATTTAAATTCATCATAAAATATCTTTTGCGGCCTATTTTTCTTCTAATTGAAAAATACACTAAAATCGTTTGATTTCAGTATTTAATATCACAATTATTTATTCTATTTACTTTATTCTTAGATATGACGCGCATTCGTAAAGAAACGAGTTTAGACGTACGAAAATTAATTATATTTCATTTTAAAGCTGGAAAATCAATTAGAGGCATTGTAACTATAACTTATCTACCTCATTTAACGGTTCGAAGCATAATAAAACGTTACAGAGATGGAAAAAGGATTGCAAATAAGCCTCATAATGGTCGTCCTCAAATTCTGTCAGCTACAAGTCAAAGAAATATTCTGAGTAAATTTCTAAAAAATCTACGTCAGAGTGCAATAAAGTTTACTTCACAATATAATGAATCAAATGGAACTTCTATTTCCTGTGAAACTATTCATAGAATTCTTCGGAATGCTGGTATACATGGCGGCTCTGCACGAAGAAAATTCTTTGTAAGTCAGAACAGAATTGCTAGGCTTAAATTTGCCAAATCTATGATAAACCAGCCAGAGAGCTATTGGAATCGTGTCTTATTTGCAGATGAAAGTATGTTTTACATCTTTGGGTCGGATTGGAGAATCATTGTATGGAGAAAAAAAAAACGAAGAACTTAATCCCAAGAATTTAGTTGGAACAGTAAAACATGTGGAGGTGTCATGGTTTGGGGGTGTATGTCAGCGGCTGGAGTAAGCAATTTAGCATTCATTGATGGTATAATGGATCATAGAGTTTATCTAAATATTCTCAATAATAATTTAAAAATGTCAGCACAAAAATTGGGCATTTTAAACAACTTTGTGTATTACCAAGACAACGATCCTAAGCACACGGCCATGAATGTTCGTCTTTTTTGCCTCTATCATTGCCCTCAAACCCTTAAAACACCAGCTCAATCACCGGATTTAAACCTCATAGAACATATTTGGATAGAATTAGAGTTGCGAATAAGAAGTTACGACATTAAATCGAAAATTCAACTGAAAGCAGTAATGATCGAAGAATGGAACAAGATCGGTGCAGAAGTAACCGACTGTTTAGTTAAATCTATGCCCAAGCGTTTAAAAGCTGTTATAAAGAATAAAGGATATCCTACTAAATACTAAACATTTATAAAAATTTAGAAAATTTCATATTTAGTGATGTTTTTTTAAAGTGTATGATCACTTTTGTGTCCTATTTTTGTGCAATTTTATTTATTGTCATTTTAAAAAAAATAATTTGCATCGTAATTAAAATTTATTCTTCATTGCTTTATTAAGAACTGTAAAAATATGCTATGAAAAAAAATTTTATGTAAAAATAAGAATATATAATGGTAAATAATGGGGTTTTTAATTGATTCTTGTTGGTGTATGAACACTTTTGGGAGCCACTGTATATCATTTTTTATCTGCACAAGTACTCACCTCCAAACTCTGGGAATAGCATCTGAAATTTTTTTCTATATGCATCGCGTTGCTAAACTGGCAAAGAATTTACTACATTGAATAAGGGGAGGAACCTCACAGTATTAAAATCTTCATTACTCATCAAATTTGGAATAAGAAAAGAAATAATACCATTTTGTCTCCACATCGCTGGTTAAGTAGAATGCTTGGAGCATTTCTCCCTCCTTCCACCACGTTACGGGAATGCTATGATATTAGATTATTTCTTTATTATAGTGTATCGTACTCAACTCCAAACAGTTAAAAGTGAAAAGGCTTTGGAGATTGTATGTATTACCATGTAAACAAGGTATTGATCACAAGGATATTTAACCCCCTAATGTACCTGCAGGGTTGTTTTTCAATCCGGTTTGGAGATTTGTTAAGATTAGCTGTTTCTGTTAGTAAATACGTACACTTTGTGTTAACATATTCCTCGTTTTGATATGGCTACCGGAATCTTCTTCATTCAGACAACCTGGAAGAAAATTATAGGTAATATGGTTGAAAATATTTTTAATGTTTTTGAGATTCGAATCTGTTTGAAAATCAAAGGAAGTTCATCAAACGTTTATAATAGAAGCAAAGAAACAGTTTTTACGAAAATCTAATTTTGATGACTAAAAATTTTTCATTTTTCAAGAAATTTCTTATTTTGAAAACCGACCTATTTTACAAGGTACTTTCAAATGTTTATAATGATCTTTTTCCTGAAATCTTTTTAATGGTGTGTTCATTTTCGTAAGAAACATGCCTCTTATTTAAGTTTGAAACAATAATAAGCAGATTTTTTAACATATTTGAAGTGGATAATTTTATCAGAACGAGTGAAGCAAATGGATATTTTCTAGATATTAAGTTGATTATTTACGACATCCTCTAATTTATGCCTCGCAATTGATGCATAACACCAGAATTTTTATCTCATATTTTCACGCATGCAAGGTATATGCAATACCACATACCTGGTATATTCAAGTTTCTGGAATTCCATTACTCAACATTTGGAATGCATCCTGGCACTTTTGACTTCCAAGAATAGAGGATGCACAGAACAAGTCCTGCACAGATCGTGTGTTTGGGTTTGATATGCGTTAAATCCGTCAATAATCATTTAATCGATCAAGGTTCAAAAGGATGTTATATTATTGAATTCTGAAAAGAGAATACCTTTGCCATCTGACCATAATTCAGGATTACTAGATCTGCAGTAAATAGTTAGCATGTATCCTCAAAATGAGAAAATAATTTAATTTACCTACACCAATTATGCGCATGAACTCTGTATTAGACATAATGGATAAATTGTTCTGAATCGGCATAAAGTCGGCCATGCCATTCTTAGTTGTGATTTGTAGACTCAATAAACTTCCTTTCTCCCCCCCCCCCTTCTAGAACTATGAAACATTGCATTTTTTTCTTCTTTTTCGCAGAAGTGAGAAGAACTTTCTTTATTACATTCATACCCTCCAACAACTACGGAAATTTAAAGAAATCTACGGAGTTACGGATATATAGTGAACATTACGGAATAATAAAAAATCGAATATATACCAAAAACTGCAAAAAACACTCGAAAATGCCTTCGCTCAGCAATGCTGGCAATGAAATAATTTTTAGCTAATTAGGGGGGAGAAAAGAAAAGAAAAAGAAAAATTATTCCAGCATGGATACAAAAACACTGAAATTCCTCCTCATTACAGAAATGTATATGGCTGTTTATTATGATATTAAACTGAGCAATGATAACTTTTTTTTTTAAAAAAAAAGCTAAAGTACTTACTATATACTGAAAAAAATGTTAGTGTCTAATAAGTAATTTGTTTGATTAAACAGAATTGTGTTATGTAATTTATTAAAAATATTTCACATATATATTTAGTCAATCATAAAGGTCTGTTAAATAATTTTTAATAATACTTGAAAATATTTGTTTTAATTAAAATTATTTAGAAATGTCTAATTTTCCAAAATCTATTGATAAATGTAATATACCTTAAGTGCTACTGATGACTGGATAACGAGTGTTGGAGGGTATATATAACTGATTAAGTTTGAAATTCCTAGCACAAAACTTAAAGATGGGAGAAAGTTTTAACTAGAACATATTTTCATTAGAATAAATCTTTCTTGTTTTTATTAAATATATACATTATTTGTCAGTGGGGAAAGGAACACAGCTATTAAATTCAACATTTTTTTAATAAAAAAATATCTGTGATAATTTTGTTTCTATTTACAACCCAATTTCATTTTACCTACTTTTATTACTTTATCTACGAACAACTCTTCATAAATAATTTTTGTTTTAAGAGCTTTTATTTAGTATTAAATATATATACATAAAACTGTTATGTTTTTTGTCGTCTATCTTTCCTTTTAAAATATAACAAATTTTAGATGTATACTATTATTTTTGTTCCTATATTAAAATTATGTAAAGTTGTTTTTGAAACATCATTTTAAAATAAGTTTTAACAAAATTTTCTTCTTGACCATGATGTAATAATTGAAAAGTTAAATAAATTAAGAATTTAATCAGCTGTTATTTATAATTCTGTTGGTAAAAGTTTTCTTTATTAATACAATAAATTTAATGAGTTAATTAATTTTTGGGGGGTTATTCATCCATTCGTCTATGTGATAAGTGATTTAAAAAATACAATAAAATATTAAGATAATGAGCAGATATAATATTAAGAGAAGTGATAGATGGCAAGATAGGCAACTTATGAAAAAGAGACTGTTTTTATTCTTATGTAAAATTTATAGTCAGTGGTAGTTCAAGTTCATGATATATAGGAATCTGTTGGACACATACAGGTAACTAACCATATGCAAGTGAATTATACATCTGAAATTCTGTAACTGTCACATGAAATATAATTATGTTTTACGGAATATGGATTACTGAATATTTCATGATAAAGATCTATAAACTATATCAATTACTTTTAAATATATAATGATCATATTCATGGGTATTTAACTATGAGTAGTGTTTATTTTGTTTACTGGAGTTTTCATTAGCTAAAATTTGATTTCAGAACCATTTGCTAAACATAGATATTGGGGTATCAAAACAGTGGAGAAATGTATAAGTCTTGTTTATGAATATTTCTCAAAATGATTTGCTTTTATCATGAGAATCATGATCGTGATTTGATCATATAAGCTGCATAATTTTTTATCAGGCTGTTGATTTATTTTATTTTAGTCTTTTGGTATACTGTACATATTTTTGGTATTTGTATATTACATTTGATGTTATTGAGCACTTAATGCTATCATATTTAAGTAGATCCAGTCATTTTATTTTCTTTGAAATTTTAACAGTTTTCTCTAATCCACTACAACTTTGTAGTACTGATTTTTGATACTCATATTATTAAATTATTATGTATAATGAGGCTTTTATAAATATTTAATAATAAATTAAGAGATACTTTGAAAAGAAAAAAAGTGCATTCTTAGTGCAAGATAATTACTTTTCTCAGATCCACTTGATTCCCTTTTTGATATTGTCTTTAAAGAAGAAAAGACGAGTGTGAGAAAAAAGAAGTGTGACATTGATTTATCTGTTAAAATTTAAATTGTGAATGACAGAGAAATTTAGGGATTTTAGACGCATCACATTATAAGGATTTTGGCAATTATAGTTTTCAAACATCCTTTTTTATTTTAATATGCAAATTATATTCCTTATGAAATTTGTTTATTGCTATCTAAGAATCTGTCTCTTATTATCTAGATCAGTTGAAACAATTTGTAACTGAATATCTACCTTTAATCTTACTAGATTCTAGATTTTAGTACATGGCAGCTGACAAATTATTATCACATGAGAGATGACTTACAACCCTTAAAGTGTAAATAATCAAAATAAGATTTTTAAAATAATAAGCACAGTTGCAATTATTTTTATTAGACAAATTCTTCAATGTTTTTAATGCAGAGTAATTTAGAATTCGTAGGACAAAAGTTTACAGGTTGGCAGAGCTTACAAGTGCAAACATTTTTATTATTATAAAATAGGAATTGCATGAATTAAATAAAATCAAATTACAAATACGAGAAATACGCATGAAAGGGAACCCAAATGATTTTCTTACAGCATCATTTGCTAGGGCATTTTTGCAGTAGTTATTCAAAACTGTATCCATCAAAATACATTCTTTTTATGAAACATTTGTAGGTTCCCTTTCACAAGATTTGAGTTGGCTTTGTTGATGATCTCACAATTTTAATATAATGTTGTGCCATTGTGTATGCAAAGAAATTACAATTACTTAGAATGTCTTTAAAACTATTATCACTACATCAGTGTTACTCTATGTCTTTTATTATCAATAAACAGGATTTTGAAGTAATTCTAGTCATTGTATTTCTGTAAAGAAGTACTTGGTAATAATAATAATGTAAGTAAATAATTTTTTGAGGATGCATGTGTTGATTTTATTTGCTATTTACTGACACATATTCCTACTACATTTTAAAGTTTATCCTATAATTTTTTAATTATCTCATATATATTTAAAAAATCATGTTTGAAAAGAAATGCTAATAGGTGGAAAAAATCTAGAAAATATTGTCAGGATTAAAAGGAAGAATATTCATGTATTCTATAATACAAATATGCTAATTATTTAGGAACTAAATATGGGGGGGAGGACTGTAAATGCTTCTGTCTATTAAAAAACCCCACCTTTTTTAATAGTTTATAAATTTCTAAGAGTTAGTGAGATTGAATAACTAAATTTTCTTGAACCCCTGCCAGAAATGGATTATGTTTTTTGAGAGTTTATCATGATTCAAAAACAGTATCCAAATCTAAAGGGTTTTTTTGGTGGGGAGAGGGGCACCTGAATCAAAACTTTATTTTATTAATCAGTAGACTATAAAGAACAAATTTATAAATCATGGAAAATTTTAAACCAGAAGTTCTGTTGAAGAAACAGGAAATTGCTTCCCCTTTCATCGGAAATTAAATTAATGGGAAATGAGAATAATGGTCTTTTTTGATTGATTGCTGAGTAATTTTTTTAAATCAGATTTGAAACAATACAATAGATCAGTGGAGTGATGTACGTGGTGATTAAATAAAAGGCAAATTTGTTTTGTGGGAGAAAAGAAATCATAATGGTTCAGTGTGACATCATTACTATCAGATTTGTATATGGAATTATAAATTCATTTTCACTATTACTATCAAAGGTTTGGTGCAGGAATGTACAAATTTTTTCCTCCAGAGACGTAAAAACAATATCATCAAAAAACAGCCAATATAATTTATAATGAACTAAATGAAGACTAAAAAATTAAATTTAATAATAAAAATTTTGTTAAATTTAAAAATTCTTACATATTGATACTATGATGGATAAAACTGACTATATTTCAAAAAATTCATTTTTACTGGTTTGAATTCAGATGCACAGATTGCACTATTATTTTCAGTTATTAAATTTTAAAAAAATCTGTAATGGCCCACAATGATTTTTAGTTAATTTTATGCATGTTTAAAAATTATCTTGCAATTTTTTTTAAAAAAATCTTTAATCAATCTAATATTTTGAGTGCTATTTGAGTAAGTTGTTTTGATTTTTTTTTTTTGTTCTATTCTAGATGGAAAAAGTATCTTCATTATTCATTAATTTGTGGTTTTGAAACTAAGTAAAAAATAAGGAATACTTTAATTTATTTTTATGCTTTAAAAATTGTTACACAGTTAATTCAGTTTTAACAATCCTTTTCCTTTTATCAATACTGTGAAACTTAAGCTTAAAGCAAAATATTTATTTACTGAATAATTATTAAATTTCTCATTTTTATATGTTGTTGTGTATTTTTTATTTTAGATTCCAGAGAAGATTCTGATCAAGATAATGTTGTTTTCTTTAATACTAAGATTCTTGGAGGATTTATTAATAATCCAGAAAGTGCTCATATGCCAGGTAAAATAATCTTTGCTTGAAGTTTCTTAAAAATTCTCATTGTAACATTATTTGCTAGTCGAACCAAATGAAATTCAATACCTTTTTTTTCTTTCTGCTTCTGTTAATTTTCTATTCAATTAGATTTATCCTTTCCTTTTTTAAATTCCTTTTTTGTTTAATTTGAATTTCAATCATAACTTTAAAAAAACTTTCTGACAGATTTCTGTGTTTAATTTATTCTATTCTTCTAATTGTGGCAAAAAAAAAAAAGTTTTCCTTTAGGTTAAAATTATCTGCAATTAATATTTTTATAAATATATAAGGAGAAATAAAAAAATATATGCTTATAATTATTTTTATCAAATGTATTAAAAATGCTTCTGGATTATGTATTTAATTTACTAAATATTTCTCTAATATTGATTCAAAATTTATGGTGAATATAATTAATATGTCAAGAACCATGTAGAAATTTTTCTAATGAGTTTAGGTGATAACTCTGACTAGGAAATTAGATAGAGTCTGAACTGTGAGTGTGCTTATATCAAGATCTCCATTTCTCCAAAATCTCAATTTTGTTAAAATTAAAAAAAAAAGAGATTATTTCATGAATTGTGGTTGCTATTATAACATCTCATTATTTCTTACCTGTCTATAATTGCTTTTTTTTATGGATTGATCTTGAAAGAAAGTATCAAATATTAATACAATAAATGTTTAATAAATCAAACTTGTACTAATCATGTTTATTACCTCATCAGCTTTACAGAAATTTTTAACAAGTCTCAAAATTACAAATTTAGAGTAGACTTATATTTAATAGTATTTAATAGTCCATTGTTGAAAAAAAAATATTTTTGTTTCACATTAAAAGGTATTCTACCTAAAATTGTTAATTGTAAGCCTTTTTTTTTATGACTGACTTTCTTTCTGTTTATGTGTTTGTGAGAAGATCAGTTAGTGTTTTACCTTCTTTTATTATATATGTTAATAATGTATTTGGGTTTTGATAGCAAGTTGTCTACATCATTTATCAAAGTATGCTTATTTGTGAAAATGGTAGTTTAAAGTTTTCATGATTGCTTGTAATTCTCAAAGCTAATTATTGATTTGCAAATGATGCCATATGTACTGGTTTATTCAAAATTTCTAAATTATACCTTTAATGCTCATTTTTTGAGGATGGATGGGTTTTGAATATGATAGTTTTTTTTTAAAATGATATCTACAAAGTGCCAGCATGCTTTAAAATTCATCCTTTAATTTTATGAAAATGATTAATATTTCTCTGAGACTCTTACTTTGGAGAGCATCATATAAATTTTGACTAATTTTAGAATGTAACATAGTTGTAGGCTTCTATGTAACAAATTTGCATTGTAAATTAAAATTGCATCCATGTGTATAAGCTCATTTTTTAAAATTGAGAATACCACTTTTACAATTGAGAAAGCTTAGAAATGATTAAAAAATTGCCATAACAGGTTATGAGAGATTAAAATTTAAAATAAAGTTTCTGAAGTTATATGTATAGATTAAAATAATAAGTGAAGATGTCTTTGTTATTTTATCTATCAAATTTTGTTTATATTATTTTTTAATCTATTAAGAATAAGAAATCATCTTTTTGTTTTTTAAAAATTCCATTTAAATTTTCAGAGGATTTGGATAACTCCATAATGAAGTCTATAATTTCATCCAGATCATGGCATCATTCTCATCTCAGAGAAGATAATGGTGAGAAGGATGCATTTGAAAATTTGAAGTATGTATCTTAAATTTCTTTTAAAATGTTGACCAGATTTGTTAGTTTAGCTCTATTCTTTAACTTAAATGCATATCATAATTCTTATTTTGGTAAAATATAAATTTGTTTTGTAATGATTTATTTTAATGATATTTGTTGAATTTGAGTCTTTAAATTTTAATTTAATTCATTTTATTTTGAAAAATTTAATAAATTAAATATTTATTTAAAATAGTTACAAATTTAGTAGTTAGAAATTTATTGTTATACTATTAAAATAAATAAATTAATAAAATTAGCTTAATTGTAGTATTTAGAAATTTATTATTATATTTTAATTTTCTTCTTATGAGATTATTCCAAAATATTATTATTATTTTATTTAATTTACAAATTACTTTTTAGTAGTAGTTTTTTCTTAGTAATCTGTTGTTTGTTCTATATCTTTAGTGCTGCTTATAAAGTTCACGAGGCTACTCTTTTAAATCAGTTGTTGAGTAATGAAGGCTTATCTTTATCTTGGTCAGAAATTATTTTACCAATTATTCATCATGTTGTGGATTCTGTTCGACCTGATGTTAAAAATGATTCTGATGATATGGACATCAGGCAATATGTTCAGTTCAAGAAGGTACATTCCATTTTGATCAAAAGTTCTTTCATTTCTTATTTGTTATTAAACGTATAGTCTAATTCTGGTGGAAGGGCTCTTAAATGAGATTATTCCTTGTTAGCAGTAGTGCTATTATAATTGTTTATAAATAAATACAGTAATTTAATGAAACACTTTTATATCCTGTTAAAATGTAGACTTATTTTTAACTTCATCATGATTTTTCCTTCCATCATTCAGCAGTTTATTAATTTTAGACTGTGTTGATGAAGAGAATAACCAAGTACAGCTCTTTTTTATTTCAAAATGATTATATGGTTATTTTTTTTCTTCTGTATCTGGTATTATATTTAAAATGCTCTATTTTATTGAGCAATTAATGATTATTGCCAAAAATTAGAAATGATATATTGTATAGAATGTTATGAACATTTTATTGCAAATTCATGGTTTAAACATATTTAAAAAGAAAAATGTTTATAAAAAGAATATAATATGAAAAAAAAATTGCTTTTATCATTTTTTAGTGCTACATTTTATAATTATGTCCTTAAAATCTATACTTAAGTTGAAATTTTATGGAAAACAATCAGTTCTGTTTGTCTTTCAAAGATTTATTTGTATTAATTGCTTAGATTAAAAATTATATGAGCATTATTATGTATGTTTACAGTATCTATTGAGTACATCATAAAAAGCTTTATTCATATTAATTGTTTTTTTTTAATTTTTCATAATCATTTTTACTTAATATTTAACATTAAAAGGCCAAAATTTCAGATTATAACAAAATCGATTAAATTTCTTTTATAAATTTAAAGAAATAAAGTGCATTTGAGGGTTAATAAGAGAAATGTTTAAGAATTATTTATTTCTTACATGCACACAGAAAATGTTAATTGCTTAATTATTTGATTGTATGTAATCAATGGTTATATGAATTATATATATAAGTTAATTTAATTAAGTTTTTGAAGATTTTTTTTATTTGCAGATACCTGGAGGCAGTAAATCAGAGTGTAGCATTGTTAGTGGAGTTGTATTTACAAAAAGTGTTGCCCATAAAAAGGTTTGATTAATTTATATTGAAACTAGCCTTTATCTGCAACTTCATATGCATGTAAATAGATTGGAATTTATAGCATCGATGGCTTTATCTTTTGTTACTCCTGCGCATGCACAAATTTTCAATGCCAATTGGGGCAACACAAATGTATGAATTTTCTACGCCAGTTAGGGTAACACAATATAAATTATAAATTTTTAATTTCCTTTTTTCTGTTTTATTTTAATTCAAAAGTACTTCAGAATGAATCCGAAAGATCGATTAATTAACAATGTTTAATTTTAAATGTATCGAACACTAAAAAAATAAACAGAATTGTTTGAAATAATAGTCAAAATCATGTTAAGCCTAATCTCACTGGCATGGGGAAAAAAACCCTGAAGCTTTACTCATTTGGCGATTTTTGACGGGAAAGTTAGTTTTTAATTAATAAACAATTAACCACTCAATTAAATGAAATAAATAGAAGCCTATGTCCTATTCCAGACTATAATCTATCTCTCAGCTAAATTTCATCCAATTCTGTTCAGCCGTTCTGGCGTGATTGACTAACAAACATCCATCCATCCATCCATCCAAACTTTCACATTTATAATAGTAGTATAGATAAACTTTTGTTTTTGAAAATTTTTTTTATTTTCAAACTTCCTAAGTTTGATAAATTTTCAGCATAGCTAAATTTAACAGAAGCACTTTTGTCATTAATATTATTTTTGGACTCCTGTGTCTTAGGCCAGCTAAAGTCTTCACTATTTGTGTTGCATTTCCATTTGGTAAAAGCTCTTAAATAAAAAAATGTTGCAGTAAATATTCTGCACAAACTATAATCTACCTTTTATTATTCTTTGTCAAAAGAGAGCATTCAAGTAAATCTATTTCAAGTTTTACAAAAGAGATTTTACAGGTTGTGTAGAAATAAGCAAGATAATGAAATAGTTATGAATAGTTTTTGTTTAGTGAAAACTACTAAAGAAGTTAACATGGGCATAAGCAGAAAAGAAAAATTATAAATCAATATCAACTTTTAAAAACATTAGAAAATTCTGGGTTTACAGATTACTGTTCTGCTATCCAATCAGTGTTAAAAAAATGGATTTGATTATTTGCATTTTTATTAAATGCTCTTGACTTTTTTGAAGAAATAAGCTTTTATTATATTAATTTTGAAAAGATTTTAGATTTTCAAATAGAAAATTCTATTTCTATCATAAAGGTTTGTTAAAATGTACAATTTATATATTAAATATTTTAAAGTCATATTTAAAGCAAAACATTAAACATGTGTTAGTAAAAGTTTGATTTTATGATTCAGGCTTTGAATGATTTTTTTTGTTGATATTATTAATTTCATAATTCCTTTACATTTTAAATCTAGGATTTAGGGCACTATTTCTGTTGTTGATCAAAATTTTTAGGATAAAATGTATATTCAGATTAATCTGATAATTAACTAAAATGTTATTGCAATGCCACTTAAAATACGTACCAAATTTTAATGGATTGTGATTGCCTTTTATGCTGGAAATTTTTTTATAAAATAACTGCCTTTTATTTGCTTTCTATAAGATCTTTTGGTTTCATTTTATCTGAATATTGTAATACCCTATTGCAGATGCGGCAGCGAATTCAAAGTCCCACTGTGCTGCTTTTAACTTCAGCTATATCTTATCAAAGAATAGAGAATAAGTTATGCTCATTGGATCCTATAATAATGCAGGTAAGAAAATCATCTTAAGTTTTTGATTGAGAATTTAGAGAATTATTGATTATTGAAATGCTAGCAAAATACTGTGAGTATCTACAGAAATGGATGATTTTGCAACCATGAATCAGTGAATTGTGCAGATAATCTGCAGAATGACAGAAAAGGAGCAAACAAATGAAAAGGCTTTTGAATAATAATATAGGGAATCTGCCTATACAAGTAAAATAATGTAATAAACCATACATTTCTGGATTTATTTTTTAATTCAATTACTTTTTACTAATAAAAGAAATCTGTAGGTATTTTCATGTTAATTGTTATATGATTTTGGTTATTATCACATTAATATTTATTTAACAATTCGTTTGTCTATTAAATCATAGGAAATATATTTGTCACTAAATTTTCATGTGTGGATTTTCAAAGTAGTTTTGAAAAAAAAAAAAAAAAGATGTTTGAAAATTTTATTTATATCCATTTTGAATACATAATTCTCTTTTGAATGATGGTTCAGATTCTACGGTTTGAATTTATTTTATAATTGTCTTTTATATTTTCCCATTATTATTTGTAATTGATTTGTTTTGATTGTTGATCATCCATTTTTTCTAAATATTTTTGTTTATAGATTTTCTTTTTACTTTTAGGAATATGAATATTTGAAAAACATTATTGGGAAACTGACAGTTTTTAAACCAGACATTTTACTTGTGGAGAAAACTGTTTCTCGTCTTGCTCAGGAAATGTTACTAAATCTTGGAATAACTGTTGCTCTCAATGTTAAGTTGGTGAGTACTTATTTTTTCTGTTTTGGGTAGATATAATTTCCCTTTTATTCATTCTATAAGATACCCTTTGAGTAAATGTTAAATTTTCTGATTTTATTGTTGTCTTATTTAATGTTCAACTGTATCTGCTAACCTGAGTGCAAAATATCAAATGATTATTATGTATACTTTGAATTTTATGAGATCTTTTGATCTAGAAGAGCACTAGATCTAGAAAAGATCTAGAATTTCTTAGGTCTTTATCTAGAAAAGCACTACAAGAATTTCTTAGGGTGTTTTACTATTATTATCCTGCTTGCATTATTGTGTTTGTGTCTAGCTGTTTAGCATATTTCCTATTATTATTTTTGATAGACGAATTTTTTCCAAATTAAAATACTCATTAATTAGATCTGGAATGTAAAAATGAGGGAAAATCACAAAATTGATAGAATACAAACAAATAAATTTTACTTATTTACTATATTTAAGTAAGTTTAAATAGTAACTTTTGAATGCAAACATCTTGTGCTTTAAAATAAAATGTTTAATATGAGTGTTTTCATTTTTTTAATTAATGTTTTTATTGCATGCATTTTTGGTATTGCTAATGAAATTCAATTAACTTAGTTGGAGGTTTGATTTATTGTGTTTGTGATTTATTGTTAAGAGTCATTTTCTGACATACTATGTTAATTTAATTTAGACTATTCAAAATAAATTTTCATTGCTAGAAGGATATGCACTTTCCTTTTATAGTTTTTATGCTTATTTTATAACTTTTTAATATTTTCCCTAGCCTCATTACTAATTTTGATAATTCAGTTTGCTGTAATTTTAAATATTATCTTATTTTGTTATTCATTTCCTTAAAAAATTTCAGCATAGAGAACGAAATAATATTAATAGTTAATTTTTATTATTATTTTATTTTTTAAAGAAAAGGGGATTTATTTATAATAACTTATTTGCCATTTCTTATAATTTATTGTACTAAGAAATTATATATATATATATATATATATATATATATATATATATATATATATAATATACTGCAGTTTTTAATTTTTAATTGTGGTTAGTTAAACTATTACTTTAATGTGTATTATAAATTATTATTTAATTATTTTGCTCTATTTTATTATAAGTTTCTAATAATTTTCAGAAAAGTATTATTTGAAATTTTATTAAATGAAGGCTATTATTTTTCTCTCTGTACAGTCAGTAATGGAGCGTATTGCTAGATGTACGCAAGCTGCCATTGTGTCTACTGTTGATGCTCATCTCGGAAGACCACAGCTTGGTACATGCAAGAAATTTAAAGTTAAAACATATTCTATTGCAGGTATTTACGGATTGTTTAATATTCCAGAATTTTATTAATTAAAATTAATAGTTTTACGTTTTTTCTTTATGATATATTTCAGGATTTTAAAAAATTTTTACAGGAAAATCCAAAACATTGATGTTTTTTGAAGGATGCCCCGAAAATCTTGGTTGTACCATTTTGTTACGTGGAGGATCAGCAAATGAATTGAAGAAGGTAACTATTTTATAAACTGGTTTTTAACATTAATTATTTTTATCTAAATTGTTGATTTTAAAATAATGCAATTTTTTTTATTGCAGTGTTATTTTTAAAAAACTTTAACCATAAGTAACTGGATTTTCCAAACCATTGATTTGAAAAATTAATAAAACAAGCTAAAGCATCCTTAAGTATCACTTTTGAACAAGAAAAAGACATGAGTTTTATTTTCTTACACCTTATGAAAACAGAATACTAGTATTGCAATGCTAATTGCTAATGAATATCTAAGATGAGCTATGTTTGATATACAGCAAAATGGTGTAGTTGTAAACAAAAGTAATTGCTTAGAATTGATATTAAATTGAAATTGAGTAAAATATTCAGGTTCTTCATTAACAGTCAGTCACATCCAATAATCATAAGTTTGCATAAATCACCTTTTTTTTTCTTCTTTCAGATACCTTGATGCCCCTGTAAAGTGAAGTCACTACTATTTTTGGGGTGGGGGGAGGTGATTCTTAAAGAAGAAATGCTCTAAATAAGCAGCAAATAAAAAAGGAGCACTGTAAAATACTTAAGGTGCTAAAAGAATTGTAGTCATCACAAAATGTTATAAGTTTTATGATGATTACTAAACTTTAAACATTTTTTACGAAACTCAACTAGTGTGAAGTTTTTGAAAGTATATATTTCAAAATAAAAATCTATCATAATATTCTTGTAATAAAATTTGAATATAGTGGAAAGTGCAGTGAAATATATTAAAAAGTGAGATGAAGTTTTCACTGTCTTTGACTCTTGAACAGTTGTTGTTAATCAAGACCTAACTATTTAAATATTTATCAATAACCTTACATTTTTTTCTATTATGTGAAAAGAAAGAATAATTCATATAATTTACTTCAAAATAAGTTAGGAACTGTAAAATCGTTTTGCAAATTGTATAAAAGATAGCATTTAAAAATAAATATGATTAATATATATATATTTTAATATGGCTGGACAGAATGCATAAAAGTCCTTTAAAACTACTTTTTCTTTTATGGTCCTTACATAAGGGTCTTAAAAGCACGTGTATGCATGCGTGTGTTTGTGTGTGTGTGTTTTGAACATCAGAAAGCTTCGACAAATACTAATAGAAGAGAGAATATATATTATTTTCATTTTCTTTAAATAGAGAAAAATATATTTTATTGAACTTGTAATTCTACAATTAAAAAAAAATACTACATTATAGCTGCTTCTTATTTTATCTGTAAAGATGCTTAAAAAGTACTTATAAATTGTTATTTTTTAAGATAAAATTAGTCTATGCTCCCTGCAGGATTGAATCTAAGAAATAAATATGCTTACTGATGTATTTGGCAGACATTCCAGTTAAATGTTATTACTTTTATATTCTTGCTCATTTAGCTGCATTTGTTTTCCTAAATCTTTTTTTTTATGATTGTATAGCTACTGATTAGGAATCTCACTAAACAATTGAAAATTTTACTAAATTTGATATGAAATTGGGGATTTTAATAATGCATTTGATTGCAGTCCCTTGGATTTCCTAGACATTTTATAACAAAGTTAGATGAAAACAAAGCCAAGTTTTATATTTAATTTTAATTTATGATATCCTTACTGAAAAATTAAATAAAATAATGAGATTTTGAGATGTATATTTTCTTCATACAAATTATGCTTGTAATCTAAGCAATTATCTTAAAAAATTATGAATTATATATTGAGATATATATTTTCTTCATACAAATTATGCTTGTAATCTAAAATACTATGAATTTTTTTCAGAAAATTTGTAATTGATAAGTAGACATTGATTGGCAAATATTCGCAAGCAGATATAAAATAAAAACATTCATTCATTTGCAATCATGTGTGATTGTGCATCTCACCTATGTTGCAAATATGTATATTTGATAAGAAGTAAATAATGCATTTGTGACACTGCATCTGTTTTAATGGTGGTTAATTTGCTATTGTGTGAAAAAAAGGTTTATATAATTTGTTTCATAAATAGTTTAATTAATAATAGTGAAAAAGTTTTGAAATTCTATAAAAATTAGCATTTAAAAATAAATTTGATTAATAATTTTTTTATTATGGTAGGTTTGAAGCTTAGAATTGAATAAGCTTGCTGATGTATTTGATAGATTTTCTTCTGACTAGAATTTTATTTCTAGAATATTTATTTTATTTTATCTGCACATTTTCTGATAGATTGTTGTGTTTTTTTCCTGGCAATGTAGTCCATTTCACCACAACATTTTATTTTTTATTCTTCTTTTCTAGATAAAATTTTCTTGATTTTTTTTAAAAAAATGTATCTAAACTTGAATAAGGTATATGTTATATTTCTCTACAAATTGCAGGCAAGATTTAATTATTGACATAGTAGTAAAATATTTATGAAATGTGTAAAAATTTCCCAACTACAGATAGTTTCAAAAACTGGAATTCTCCCTCAGAAATATTGTGTTAAAAAGAAGAAAGTGTGTAAAATGGTTTTACTTTCTATATTATCCATATATTTTCAAGTACAGTTATGAAATAGAATCTGATATTTACGTTTCAAATTTCTTATAATTTAAAATTTCATTTCAAGAATGATTTATGGATTTTTAAGATTCAGTTAAATGTTTTTTTTTTCTCCCCTTAATTACAGGTGAAGCAGGTTGTTCAATTCATGTTATTTGTTGCCTACAACTGGAATTTGGAAAGATCCTTTTTAATGGATGAATTTGCTTTCTTACCTTCACTTGTGAGTGAACCAATGGAATGTGAAGAATCTTTGAGTACAGAAGCGCAGCCAATGGATCAAACTCCTGCTGGGGATTCTGCCACTGAAAATGCTCCTGTGGATATCAATACGGCCGGAGATCCTGGAGTAAATCTTCCTAAAAAGAGTAAATCAAGAGTTGATGAGCTTGGTAGAAAGTTGGAAACTGAATCTATCAGTGATTTTAGTGATCCATTACATTCATATCTTCAGCTCGAAAATGATGTATTTCAATCAGATCCCTGTGATTTAAAAGTTGATGAATTACCTCCCACAAACACATTCAGTAAGCTTTTAGATGACATCATTTTGTGTGCTTCTCTGAATGTCAAGCCATCTCTTCCTTTTCTAGAAACTGAAGCTGGAAAAAAGTGTGAATTAAGAAAGTTCTTCCCAGCTGACATCTATTGGTCTCGTCATTTTGAAAAAGAGAATGAGACTCAGATTCTTCATCCCATTGATACTCAGACTGATTTAGAGGATGAGAGTATCTCACTTAAAGGTTTGATTAACAGTAAAAATGTTGAAGTATTGCCAACTCACCCATTAACTAACTTCAAGATAACAGATGTTTTGGACTCTTCAATGGAAATGCAGACTTTACTTGCAGATTTTCGAGCTCGGGGTGGAACTATTAAGTTTTTATGCCCACATGAGAAAGCAGCAAAAGAGAAAGAGAAAAAACAAACCAGCATGCATCAAACTTCAAGAGATCATGCAAGAACAGAAATCAGTACTAATACTGGATTGTGTTGGGAAAAAAAGGTATATTTTCTACTTTTAGAAAGAAAAAAAAAATGTTAATGACTAAACCACATTTCCAACATTTGTGTCTTTGCCACAAATGTTGGGAACTAATGAATTTATATTCAAAATATTAATTCTTCCCCAAGAGGCCTTTCCAATATGAGGATGAGAGACTTCTGATATGTTCGTTGATTTTCGTCATTCTGGTGGATACAGAAATAGTATGAAGTCAGCTACCCCCTGTTTGTGATGGGGTGTTCCTTCTATACTAGGAATTGTACCATGACTGGGAATGGCCCTTGAGACTCAACCAGAGTTTCCTATTTACATTGTCAAGGCATTACGATCATTCAAATTTTCTGTTACCTTCATACTTGTCAGAGTAATCTTTTTTTTTAAATCAAAACATTAGCAGTTTATCTATTGAATCATTGTGAAATAATGTACTGATTTATCATTGAATTTGATTTCTTATATATTTTTTTTATTATTGGCTGCTTTGTTTCCTGCTTTCATTTTTTTCATATTGCACATGCAAATAGTGTTGATTTTTAAACACTCTTATTTACCTTTGCATGTTTTATGTTTGCAAAGACAGAATTTTTTAATTCACTTTTTTGCCACTTCTTGACGTGCTAGTCTTTTAAAATGTTGTTTTCACTTGAAAATTCTGAGCGATAATATACTTTTAAGATATATTTTATATATTTCTGATAATTATTTCCCTTTTCTATAAAATTTATAATAATGAGCCTAAAAAGTTAAAAATAATTAAAATAAATATGTCTTTGTTTTAAAAAATCCTTAGTTTAATTTATTTTAAATAGAGCTGCCTTTTAAAAGCATGGTGATAATTTAAAACTTATATTTTAAGTATTGTGATTCAAGAATTAAACTGGACTATAAAGAATGAATTTTCAAATAAATTTGAATGTTTGTGTTGTGGATATTAAATTTTATTAATATCTATCAGTCATAACTAAAAATAAATTTTAGTGCCACTTCAAAATGTAGGAATTCATTTTTAAATTTCCAGAATCTCATGTTTAATTTTTTCATTAGTCTATATTGTAAACATAGCAATACTATAATTATTTTATAGGTTTAGTAACTTCATATAATTTGTAAATTATCAAAAGTAGTAATCAAATATATTTTGTAAATAAATGGAGTTTACAAATATCAAAAATTTAGATGTATGTTTAAAAAATGAAATTTTAATAAAATATTAACATATTCAGTAAATCCCCCGACACCTATTTATATAATTAATCTAATGCAATTCATTTTTTTTATGTTGCTTCTTGATTTAGCTTACATTATTTGAATTATTTTTAAACTTTTTAATTTATTGAACACCTTTTTAACCATAAATTTATCCATTTTATGTTACTATAAATATTGTAGGTAAATCAATTGCAGGGTTTGGATTTATGCAATGTTTGCTAATAATAAAAATTAAGAATAAGTATTTAAAGTGGAAAATATTTCTTAGTGTCTTTTACTGTGTAGCAAATTCTGCAAAATTTTGAAATTTAAATATGTTAAGAATTAAATTGAATAATTTTCTTCTCTCTCTCTCTCTCTGCTTAGACTGATGTACTGGATCCATATAATCACCAAACTCTAGCTGTGCTTTTTTCAAGCTATTCCTGTGCTTCTGATAATGCACCTAACTATTGTGTTAACCCTTGGTGAGTTTTAGAAGTAATTTCTGAGAAAATTTAATACTTTTTGTTTTAAAATTTTTTTAAAAAAGTATATCAATCTTATTTTATTACCATCTAAATTTTTTTCTAGTCTTTTTATTATTTTCCAATTGCAGGGTTGTCAAAATGGAATTTTATGGATCAAATGACATCACACTTGGTGGATTTTTGGATAGATATTGTTTTAGGTAAGAATGCACTAACTATTTTTAAATGTGTTTTTATTGTTAATTTGAATGTGATTAACTTATAAGTTTTATACATAAATCAGTTTTATATTTTACAGAAGATTTGATGCAATCTTAGTTTCCAAACCAAAACAATTGATATTTTGAATTATTTCAGATCTTCATATATCTGCCCAAGTCCTACTTGTGTTACTCCAATGACTGAACATGTTCGAAAATTTGTACATGGAACTGGTTGTGTTCATATTCTTCTGCATGAACTTAGTACTGGAGTTCCTGTGGCTGAAAATAACATCTTGATGTGGAGTTGGTGTCATATTTGCACAAAAGTATGTAGAATTTGTAATAAAAGAAATTTAGATAATAAATCTTTTTTGAAATAAGTATATTGAAAGTATATGATTTACCCAAATCTCTTGAAACTGATATTCATATCTGTTGTATTTTTTATAACATATTATATATATATTTAAATAATCAGAGTCTATTACCTTAAACAAAGAATTATTATGTTTTTTTAGAATCATTTTTATAAAATTTGCTTTAAAATTTTAAATAACATATTGTAATTACAACCATAAATTTGTTATATTCTGGGCCATTACAGAAAGTAAGGAAGTATTTTCCCATAAACCACTTTTTATATTCATGACTTATTTAGAAATTCTCACAAAAAGTTTCCATAAAATGATAGAAATTTTGAAGAGATTTCAATGTTTTTCAAAATAATTTATGTAAAAATATTTGGTTATATAATGGAGTTAATCATTCAAAACATATTTATGCAAGATTTATCAAGCTTTTGATATTTTATAGCAGCAGAAACAAAGAATTAAAATATCAAATAGTTTCTTTTAGCATTATATAATATTTCTTGGTGCCATAAAAGTTTCTTGAGTATATTTTTACAAAATTTTCTTTTACAAATACCGCCAATCAATCATAATAACGCAGCGCATTTAATCGCTAGTTCAGCAGCTTGCTTACTGTCTAATCCTCTAATATCTGTTACTTGTTGGTGACTCCGACTACTCTCACACACAACTTCTTCACAGCTTGAGAGTGACTGTCTTTTATAGTTCCGGGAGGTGGGGCTAGAATTTTCCACACCAATCGGCATATCTGGGTGTATCTCAGTTCTTAGTGGATGGATCGTGAAAGTTCTCGAACTTTCCAATATTATCCATTTAGTCGCAAAATTCGTTGCCAAGCTCTGAGGTCATTGACCCTGCACCCACTCAGCACGCACAAGGCAGATCTTATAACGGTTTTTCCCACGATGTCACTATTTGTGCCGGGTAGCAAAATTACAGATTTGTAACAATATATATGATTTATTTAGTTTTTATTATTAATTAATCTGTTAGGTGTAAAAAAAATCTGTAGTATAATGATTTATTGAAATTCATCAAAGGTTTCCGAATTATGAATTTTTTAACTTTGATAAATTGGAAATTTGCAAGTCATTATGGGAATCCGCTTTGTAAATGATAAATTTTCAAATATTGTTAAAAAATTATCACACATACTTTATATGTTAGTACTTTTATTCAAATTATAGAAGGTGTCATTGAAAGCTGAGAATTCAGAGATATTTTCATGTATTAAATAAAGTGAGAACTAAGAATCAAGCATGAATTCTACTGTTAAATGTGAGAGTTTATTCAAAACTTGTTCACCAGAATGAAATTTTTATATAGGTTATAAAAAGGTTGATAAAATGATCTAAATATTAAGAATATGCAGCTTAGAAGATGAAAACAAATCAATGCAGAATTTCAAAATAGTGTATATATAAACTTGTTATTTTCCAGTTCATATTCTTTTTTAAAAAAATTATATTAAAAATATATTTTTGCATATTTTTGAGCCAATCTCTTAAATGAAACATAATCAATAATATTCAAATTTGATCATAAAATATGTGACTGAAGCTTTACATCATAAAGAGACTTTTACGAGCATTGTATTGAGATGAATGTAAGAAATGAAATGAATTATTGTACTGAATACTGTTTGCGCCTATAAAATAAAAATTGTCCATTGAATGCTTTTTAATAGTTTAGTAAAAAAGGAAATGATCTGGGATATTTGTGTTTGTTGAAGTAGTCATATGGGAGAGAATAATACTTTCATAATATTTATTTTTATCCTAGATATCTTTTTAAAAAATTTGATTAATTCATTTTAGAATATTGTTTGTATTCATCGTATTTATTACTCATTGGTTCTTAATAGGCTACACCTGTTGTTTCTATGTCTGAAGATACATGGTCCTTCTCTTTTGCTAAATATCTTGAGCTTAGGTTTTATGCTGATAGTTACAAGAGGAGAGGAAAAAATGAGCTTTGCCAGCATTCTTTACATCATGATCATTACCAATATTTTGCACAAAATAATCTTGTTGCAATTTTTAAGTAAGTAAGAGTTATTGTAAAGAATAACTATTACATATAAATAAAAAAATAAATTTCTTTACATTTGCTTTTTAAACCTTATATAATGTTAATAATTACTATAATTATATAATATTATGTTAACTGATGTTATATTGTAGAGTATTGAAAATGTAGTCATTGATAAAAAGTCATAATTTGATTTATTCAAATTTAAAGGATGAATCTGAATAGTATATTATCAGTTGTTACTGTCAGCAAGTCCAAACCATGGTCACTGATCATTGAAAAAGGTTTAGTTGTTGTGGTATAATATTAGTTATTATTCAAGAACACATATTAAACAAAAGTATAGTAGCCTTTTTGTAATATTGTACAATTTTTAATTTTTTTTTGATTAAGTGTTGTTAATGGTTTATGAGTTTTATAAGATGTTTCATATTATTTGATCAATGCATTTTTTTTTTATTAATATGATTTTTTGTTTTGTTTATTTAGGTACACGCCAGTTTTGATTTGGGAAGTGGTATTCCCAGCTTTTATAATTTCGGTTACTGATAAAGCCATTCCCTTAGCTTCTTTGGTGGAACAGATAAAGATTATTGCTATGAAGTATGTTAAACATGTTATATTTTCCAGTGTTTTTTTTATATATATATTTAAATTCACCAATTCAGAATAGTTTCTTACAATCTCAAACTGATCCATTTGATATTTTTCATTTGTACCAGGAAAAATTATTTTAATTATTAATTGTAAGTTAATAATTATGATTCAACGGACTATACCGTGGAGTAAACATTAAATATTCAGATACATTCATGGAAACAGAGGCATGTAGAAATTATGTGCTTATGGCTTATGGGAAAATAAAAATAAAATTTTGCAAAAGTCTCTTATTTTTAATTTTTATTGAATTTTATTAAGAGCATGTGAATATTGAGTCTGAGCACCCTTAACCCTCTGAGTACTTTTGCGCTTTGAAATAGTTCTTTTAAAATCCAAAATGACTGAAACTAAAGACAGTAGAAGATAAATATTTAAGATTAATTAATCTAGATAACTCACAGTAAATATTTTATTTATTATCAAAATTTAAGTGATTTTTTAATTTATTTAAACATAAGCAATTTTGTTTCCAAAGCAATTTCTTAGAATTATTCATTAGAATTTAAAGTTGAAAATTTATTAAGATATATATAAGTACATAAAAAATAACTTCATTTCCAAAGTCAATTACCTAAATTTATTAAAAATTTCATAATTTAAAAAGGTAAAACAGCAAAGATTTAGCATAGGACAAAGAATATTTACCTGGATGAAATATTCTCTTGCTAGTTAACATTTACAAATATTTTAGGCATATTGTCCAATGTAATCTAATTGAAATGTGACCCTTCCTTTTCAAATGCCTTTTGCAAGCTCAGAATTATTGCTAAACAAAAAATTTGAACACCATGAAAAAATATTTAAATTTATTATATTTAGGCATTTTAACAGGAGATTTTAGTAATCAGCAAGCAGAAAATTAAATGTAAATTAAGCATCTGTCCTCAAACACTTTCTGAAGATTTCTCTGACTTTGGAAGAGGAAGCAACCATTATCAAAAAGATAAGGTCGCTCCACACTATTTTATGCCCCTGTTTTAAAAAGAGGATGTAAGAAAACTTATGGCATTTAAGCTCCTTAGCGGTTCTATGAATGTCCGAATGTCCAGCCATCTTGGCCAAATTGGAAGTCAAAAGATTAAAAAAGTTAAAATTTGCTTTTAACTTCTTATCGAATGTTCAAATGAATTTAGAGAGCCTTGTCAAAAAATTTTATCCCTAATTTTATTTCAAATTAGTTGTACTTCAGTTTTTTCATTTTGTTGAAATAAGATGGGTGAAAATCAGTTTTATTGAATTTATTTCTGTTTTTAGTGTCATTCTCAGTAATAATTATAAATATAAATATATATAAAAAAAATTTTCTTAGGGGTCATGGAATTCATAGTGATCTTCTTACTACACTGTTTGCCCTTCGTGATGAATATTGTGAAACCACATCAGAAGACTTCATTGAAGATATGATAGATATGCTCAAGGTTAATATTCTATTTTTTTAATGATTTTGTATTTTTAATTTGTGTCAAATTATTAATATATATATTTCTTTTCAGCTGGAAACTCTTCCATTTCGTGAAAAAATTGAAGGCATTCAGCTTCATCTAACATCGCCAACATTAGAAACCTTGCAAATTAAATCTGCAGATGATTTGGAATATAATAAGGGTTAGCTAACTTTTTTGTGTACTTACTTGCAGTGTTTTATATGTTTTAAGTCTAAAAATTAATGTCATTTTTTTCGTGCTAATAACAGAATAAAAGATGTTTTATATACATCATTTTCTCCATGAACTTTAAAAGTTTAAATTACAAGTAGCAATTAATTATTACAAGTTTTTACTTTTTTGTAATATAAATTAAATAATGTAACTTTTAAAAAAATTTGCAAGTATTTATTTCACTTTTTAGATAAAGGATTTTTTTTCACTGAATCTTTTTTTTTTATGCAAACAGTCTCTACTGTAAGTAGTACTGTAAGCATTAGTAGACTAGATTATTATTAGTTGTAAAATCAACTATGATTCAAACTTATTTTAGTTGTATAATAGTTCATCTTATGTAGCTTTTGATGAGTAGTTTATCAACAGATTTTGATTCAAATCTGATAGCATGAGGTTTAACTTCTTAGTAATTTTAAGAGGCCTTAATTTTTTTAATGGATTTTTTTAAAATTTGAATTTTGCTATTTAATATATTTTTGGTTTAATTTTATCTATAATATTTCTTTCTTTCTTTTTTTATCTATTTAAAATTAGTCTTTTTTATGAATGAAATTTTATTTTATTAGATATTTGTTCATATATGTGGAAGATTGAAGATCAAATAACATTATTGAAATTCCATATTGCTAATGTAGTTCAAATATGGAATAACAGGTATGTGAAATTTTGATTATTGCCATATTATTTTATTATCAATTTATTATTATTATCATATTTTAAGATTTCACACTGTATAATACATTTTAAGATTTCATAAATATAATACATACATAAAATACATTTTCATGCACAGAAATATTGTTGAAAAGATCATTGATTTTCAATATTTAAAAGTTTATGGTATCACATGATGGAATATACATTTCTCTTAAATAATAAATATGCAGTAAATCTATTAAAGTCTTTTTCATACTGTTTTTCACTACAGTTATGAAAAGGAAGGATGGATTATTCTATTAGATTGGAAATGTTTACTTTATATGTTTTTGAATTGGGACATTTATCTGTTATTTTTAACTAGTTCTTTATCAAATGTTCTTTTTTGGCAATTTTGAAATAATATTTAAAGATATTATAATTCATTGTATTTGCTGTAAAGGTCATTAAGCTTAAATTTCAAAGGAGCTTTTATATTATATTTCTGATAGATTTATAAAATAACTGAAATAATTTTCAAAGGTATAAAACTACTTTTTTTTTAAGTATTAGCTATTAATCATTGTGTTCATAAAATAATCAACATTTTTATTTGGATTTATTAATATAAGCTTTACTACAATGTGTACTCAAGTTCCTTTAGCATTTGAGTTTTCTTTAATGGAGCATTTATAAATCTGATGAAACTAAAATATTTGAAAACTATCTTCTTTATTGAATATTCATGTATTAAATATTTTTTGTGTGTGTTGTTGAAATATTTTATGTGTAATTAATTATTTTATTTTTCTGGGTTTTTTCTTTATGATTTACTAGAATTCAAGAGTTCATATCTGCCAGGAAAAAAGAAAAACTTCAAGCAAAACCTTCATCTCAGTCTGGAAGAAATTCAGAGGTGAGAAATTCTACAGAAGAGTGTTTTATTTCGTAGTCTGAATTTTGTGTAACTTACTATGGTAGAAGTAGAATTTATTCAGTAATACATAGATTTTTTTTATGGAGAGGGAGTAAGTTTAACAATAAGAAAGAATGTATGTGAACAGAGGCATTTTTCTTTTTGTTGATGGTGGGATACAAAAAGATAAGAGGGAGAGGGTATATTTATTTATTTATTTTTAGAGTGCAATGTATAATTAAAAAAAATGCTTGAAGTTGATTTCCTCTTTTTTTTTTCTTTCTTTCTTTAAACAATAAATTTTGAAAATTTTATTATTTTTAGGGGTCTTTTAATATGCATGAAGAATCTGCAGTAAAAGCTAGCAGTTTTTCACCTGATGATCAGTTAATGAGCTCTGTAGGTGCAAGTGTTATTGACTCTAAAACTTCTGAAACAAAAAGAAATTTTCTTACCTCAAAAATGTGTCCTAAAGTGAAATCAGAAAACACTAAAAAATATGTGGAAAGTTTTTGCAAAGAGAAATGTCGTCGTTTTTCGTCGCCAGCTCGATCATTGTCTTTTGGAAGTATCAACGATCCATCAAAATATGCTTTTGAATTTCCCAAGCTGAAACATGCCAAGAGTGAACCAGATTATTTAGTTTGCCATTCTGATGAGTTCAATAATGTATTTTTTCAAAGTAAGTAAATACATTTATTTTAAATCTTTATTTATTGTTCACTTGTTTCTGTTTTTCATTGTAAAATTATTTCAATAATCTTTATATAAAATTTTAAAATTATATCTGTTTTTATATTTGTTCTTATATTATGTTAGATTCAAGAAAATTGAAAAAGTTAGTTCATTAAAACTTTAAGGTTTTCTTTTTGAAGTATTATATTTAACAGGGACTTATTTAAAATTTGCATATAGCTTTTGCGTTTTTAAATTGTTTTCCCACCATTTATGGATAGTTTTAGTGACTGTATAGTACACCTAGTTTTTTGTGTTCAGAAATTCCAGATTCAAGAACCAAATTTTATCACGGATGCATGTATATGTATTTTGATGATTGTTAAGTCCGTTTTTCTCAAGCTTAGTATATTTTGACAGATTGAAAAGAAGATTGCTGATTTGACCCACCTTCATTTGACTATGGTTCAAGATAGGAAAATCTGCAGTAAAATATCTCAATGCAGCTTTATAATGGATTGTCTATTTTATTGTAATAAATTATTTGAGTTTTTGAAAATAGTTAATACTTAAACCAGGATTTCCAGAATTATTAGAACGTATATATTTTGAAAAAGAGTTTGCATACTTTTAAGTTGCATTTTGAAGATGACACATACTAAATTCTATTTGAAAATCTTAACAAAAAAAAATCCTTTAAATTAGAATTTTGCATAAAATAAAAAATTTTCTACAGAATTTCTCCATGCATGCTAATTGTATCTTGAAAGGAAACAGGAATTAGAAAAATAGTAAAAAAGAAAGCAAATGCTAGCTTTTCTGTGTAATTATTATGGTTAGAAATGGTTAATTTTTCTATACTAAATATGCTCTAAAAGTATTATTTATTATCATTATACTTTCTTGGAATCTTAGCTAGTAGCATTTTTTATGAGCAATTATTATTGCCAGTAAAATGCGAATGTATTTTAACTTGACTGATATTTCTTCTAATGTTATATCATAATCAGTCTAAATTGATTCAAAATAATTGAATGAGATGCAAGATAATGCAATATTATATTCTAAAGAAAATATCTCTTAAAATAATTAACCTCGTTCTTTTGAAAGTATCTTTTTTCGTGTTGTTGATTTTGTTTGCTGTTATTATTTCAAACCAGTTGTAGATAAAGGCATATTTATTCTAAATGCTTATAATTAAATAAAATCTTGAAATCCTGTAAATTTTTTTAAAAAGTTAAACAAAAAGAATACCCTTGAAAATTAAAATCTTTATTTTTATTTTTGAAAAGGCTATTTTTTTCTTTTTAATTATAATTTTATGATTAGTTTATTGCTGCTGATCATGGAACATAATTAAAAGCATTTATAAAAATATTCTTAAGAAATCTGTACTTATTAGATGTTATATTAGATGAAACACTTTTTGACAGTGAAATAATATAATTTCATTAAACAAACTGTTATTATTATTGAAATATTGATCGATTTAGGAGAAGGCAGTCTTTCAAGTAGTGATTCTTGCTATGCATATGGTGTTACACCTGGAATATGTGCTGCTTTGAAAGTTTCTGAAGCAGAAGATTATGATTCATATGTTGTGTGTCATAAAGGTAAGGAAAATATTGATAAAATAAATATTTATGAAATTTTCCTATAAAATTGATTTTATCTATAAAGATATGAAAGATGATTAATCTCTAAAGATATTGAGAGATGTAATGGATTTGTTATATTTTAATAAAAATTTAAAGTTCTAATTAATAATTGCACATCTTTTTCTGCTGTTATTTTGAATATTAAAGGAAGGGATAGATAAAACAGATTGTTGACATAAAATGTACCATAAATAACTTAAAAGAGCTTTCTAATTAATTTTTTCCTACATTTTTTAGATTGTGTTGATGAACGATCTGCATCTCCAGTTTCCAGAAAACATCACGAACGCTCAAAATCTGAAACTGAAGCTGTTTTTAGTCACAGTAGTCATGGTTCTAAACATACTCCAGAAAAACAAAGTAAGAGTTCAATTAAGATTTCTCAACATTTCATATTTCGTCTAGAAAGTTTTGCCAATCTTTTCTCCAATTATCTGTGATTGCTACTCATCAAATTAACAACTTTATTTTCTATAATCTAATTAGATAGCATCTTCTGCTGCAAGAGTATTTTGTTAACTTTGTTTTGGAAGTATCAGCTATTTTTGTTCTATTGTCTGGATAGATAAATACATTCATGTCCAAAATTAAGGCCATAAACATAAAATCTTTGAAAACTGATGAACTATTGAGATGTATAAAATAGTGTTAAATCATGAGTTGGAGATAAAGTATTTATCTTGGGGAAAGACTATCTTATATGGAAAGGGACCATTGTACACTGTTGTGCAAGCCTTGCAACAAGCTCTCATACTATTTACGAATGTGTCCATAAATGTTTGTGGCAACAAAGTCCATTTTTCCAAAACTCCTGGAGGGTATTGGCAGGGAGTTACGTTGTGTAATGGCTCTTCCTTGACCATTATATATATGTTCAATACCATTGATACTTGGGGATCAATCCATATGACAAATATCCTCTTCTTTAAAAAATTCATTTGCAATCTGATCTCTGTATGGCCACACATTATCATCCATAAAAATGAAATCTGATCTCATAGCACTCAAGCACAACCTTGCATAAGCTTCAAAAACTCTCCTCTATAATGATGTGCATTGACAGTGTCCACATCAAAGACACACAGTGGTGTACAACTGCTCAACATTATGCCACTATTGGCAAGGATTCCTTTGCCACCAAACCTGTCGGTTTTTTTATGTAAAAGGGATGATGGTGAGTTCCCTTCAGATGACGATTCAACAAGAATCACTTTGTGTGATGAATCTCACTCATCACTGAAAAAAACATGCCCCCATTTTTGCTGTATTCAGCTCCATGACAACTGGACTTTTTTGTTGGATGCAGTCAAAGGGACATGACTGGACCCTGAGTGTAAAGGCCCTCTCTGCTAGACATCTATATACTGTTTGCCTGGACATTCTTATTGCAGAAGCAGCAGTAAGGTCA
This sequence comes from Argiope aurantia, assembly GCA_026543865.1. Taxonomy (NCBI): domain Eukaryota; kingdom Metazoa; phylum Arthropoda; class Arachnida; order Araneae; family Araneidae; genus Argiope; species Argiope aurantia. Next base: position 56,625 of record JAPMOR010061382.1, on the reverse strand, counting down.
TAAACATATCATAGTCAGCCTATGTTGTCATGCACATAATGCCAATTAGCAATTCTGTGCAAGTTTCATTGCTCTGTGGCATCCTTGACAGATCTTTCTGGTGATAGTACTGCTTATTTGGAATTGAATTGACAACCTGGATTGTACTTTCAATGCCACTTGTAACCATCGAGATTGACCAGCTTCAAGCTCGCCAACAGCTCTCAAGGAATCATTTTAATGATTATAAGAACATATTCTCATTGAAATGTTCATTGTTTGTTTTAATGCAAAAATTAATGCTAAAAAACTTCTTTCTCTGAAGCGAAGATTGAAATTATGTTACCCGTTCTTCAAAATATATAAAATAAAAATTCTATTTTACCGGTAGCAATTTAGAACTATTTTGAAAAATATCTTTGTGACTTAATTTTGGACATCAGTATATTTGTTTTAAACTGTAGTGATTTAATGGTAAGGTCTAGATTAAGAACAAATTTTTAAGCGTAAAAGCCAAACTACCAAAGTGAATTCAATGTGACTTAACCCCTCAGGGGCTCACCTTCTTTAGGTGGGTACTGGTTTCCCAATCCCGAGGTACCCAGGGATCTTTACTCTTTCTTCTCTCTTCCTGCTCTCTCCTATCACTTTTCTCTTCTTTTCTCCCATCTCTCTATCGCCCCTTCCCCTTCTTCATTCTTCCATCCCTCGGCGGTAAGCGAGGGAGCTCTCCATGAGAAGCTGTCGCCGCTCTGTTTGCTTCTTGCTTCTCATGGACAGCCAAAAACCCCACGTGTTCGCTGTGCGTGGCGACCTTTTAGACGGGTGGTACATTTCGGTCCCTGATGTATCAATCGGCCGTATCCCAGATAATTGACTGGGCTCCTCAAGGGGATCAAGCGAAGGGCTCACTTCTTGGGCTTGGCGTTAAGGGTGGTCACTGTCCCCGGGGGGTGACTCTCAGCGAATAGGTTCTGGTCAGCGTTATGGCAAGTGCAGAGGTTGGAAAATTTCCAGAGCCGGCAACTACCATCCCTTGTTGGGTTCCGTGGTGGGCGATGCCTCGAATCACTATCAATGTCCTATGGGGTCTTTTTCTAACGTCGTCGAAGCCAGATCTACTACTCGTTACATGGTCATTCATACACCTAGCATTTTTCATTCCATTTCTCCTTTTCTCATTAATAAACTTATTTTATCTGCTATTGGCGAGGTACAAAATATAAAAAAGTTACGCTCTGGTGATCTACTATTGCATGTGTCCGAAAAACAAGCATCGTAGATCAGTAAAATTACTACACTGGGTTCCTTTCCAATACAAACATCGTACCATAAAACAATGAATGTATCACGTGGTGTACTTTCCAAACCCGATTTTATAAAGGTTTCTGAAGCAGAATTTTTGGAAGAGCTACGAGATCAAAATGTATGTGCCGCTCATCGCATTAATATTCGACGAGGTGACAGACTTGCTGTTCTTACAGACGCAACATGTTGTTCTTACATTTCAAACGCCGGTTTTGCCTAAAACCATCAAAGGTGGTTATATTAATTGCAGAATTCGACCCTACATCCCCAATCCTCTACGATATTTTAAATGTCAGAGGTATGAGTATTCACAAATAGGTTGTCGAAGCAATGAGAATATTTGTGGTAAATATGCAGAATCAGGCCATGAAAGGAATGCTTGCACATCTGACATCCTGAAATGTGTCAACTGTTCTGGCTTCCATGCTGCATTTTTCAAATCCTGCCCTAAGTGGATCTTGGAAAAAGAAATAATTTCAATTAAGATAAAAAATAATATAACTTTCCCGAAAGCCAAAAAATTGTGAAGGATAGAACTCCAAAAGTTGGCGTTTCCTATTCATCTGCTCTTAAATCAATTCAGAACACATCTTGCTCCCAAACTGATGCAAGCATTACCCACTGTCACTGCGTAATAATTAATCCAGTGCCACCTGATTACCAACCATCTACCACCGCTCAAGCACAAAAACATTTTACAATCTCAGAAAATTTGTCTCCAAAAAAATCAGCGCCACAACTTTCTGGTGTTTCAAAACAAGAAATTGCCAAAAACAGGAAGAAACTGAAATCGCTTGCAAGAAGACCTCATGTTGCCGAAATTTTTTTAAAAATTAACACTTCTTCATCTGAATTTTCAGATATGGAGCTCGATTCTTCAGTTTCACACAAGAAAATTCCTGCAGAATGTATAAAGAAGAAGAAAAAACCTCCAGATAAAAATTGAATTTATGGCCGCTCTGTTTTCCTGGAATTGCCACGGTTTGCGTAATAAACTTTCTCATATTAAGGATCTGATTAATGAAACTCATCCCGCATGCATTACACTCCAGGAAACCTTCCTTAAGCCATCAGACCTTGCAAAAATTCGACGTTACAGTATCATTCGAAAGGACGTTATTTCTGGTCGAGCATCTGGGGGTGTTGCCCTCCTGGTCTCCTATGACATTCCATCGTCTGTTATTTCTCTACACACAAATCTACAGGCAGTTGCAGTCCGAATAATGGCTCCTTCTCTGATTACACTATGCAGCATTTACTTGCCACCAAATGTGTCTATAGACCAAAAAGACATTAATTCCTTATTAAATGAGCTTCCACCTCCTTTGATTCTTGTTGGAGAATCAAATTTCTGGGGTAGTGAACGGGGTTATTTTCGTGGGAAACAAATTGAAGAATTAATTGATTATCATTATCTTTGCCTCTTAAATAATGGAGAACCCACATATTTTCATAAGCAAAATAGAACATTTCAGTCACTAGACCTTGCTATTTGTACACCATCTTTAGCACCGAAGTTTAATTTTAGAGTGGGAAATAATCTATTGGAAAATGACCACTTCCCTATTTTTTTTAGAACCCCTTTATTCAAATAGCTCTCTAATGTAACGTCTACCTCGTTATTTGTTCTCAAAAGCTAATTGGGCATTTTTTTTCTGTTACGGCAAATATTACAAAAACGATGGTAACGGCTGAGAATATAAATGATGTAGTTAGTTTAGTTACTGACACATTGATAGTAGCAGCTGATTTTGCTATTCCTAAATCTGGGGACTGCTTTCCAAAATATCGGAAACCATGGTGGAGCCAAGAATGCACTAAAGCTAGGCAAAGAGAAAAAAGAGCATGGAATAAATTCAGAAGAGAGCCAACAACAAGAAACCTCATTCTATATAGTGAAGCAAAAAGTAAGGAGCGATTAGTTAGAAGGCGAAGTCAGAAAAGTTGTTGGATGAATTTCGTATCTAATATCAAGTCCTCTGTCTCGGCAAAAGAAATGTGGATCAGAGTAAAGAAAGCTTGTGGGATATATACCCTGAAATCTCTCTTTCCTGTCTGAAGATTAACAACAAAGAAATTACCAGCTTGCAAGAAATGGCAAATGCTCTTGTAAAAGCTTTTGCGTCCGTATGTGACTCTAGTAATTATACAGAGCTCTTTCTTTCAATTAAAAGTCGATCGGAACGAAATCCTCTACGCTTTCACACAACCAAACTTCTGCCATATAATTCTGATTTTACTCCTTCTCAGCTACAGCATGCTTTATCAAATGCAAAAGAAACTGCTCCTGGTCCGTATGGAGTGACGTATGGTATGCTTAAACACCTCTCTCATGATGCTTTGGTCAATATCTTGTATATGTTTAACAGAATCTGGAGGGAACATGTTTTCCACATTCAATGGAATAATGCTATTGTGGTACCTATATTAAAACCTAATAAAGACCCTCAAAATCCCATTAATTACAGGCCTATTGCGTTAACTTGCTGCCTGTGCAAACTTCTTGAAAAAATGGTGAATGCTCGCTTGATCCATGTATTAGAGACAAATGAATTTATATCCCCTTTCCAAAGTGGTTTCCAGAAGCGACGTTCCACTGTTGATAATCTTATAGCTTTGGAGACAGACATAAGAAATCCCTTTGTATGAAAAAATCACTTGGTGTCTGTCTTTTTTGACATAGAAAAAGCTTATGATAGAGCTTGGAGATTTGGAATTTTAAAGGATTTGTTTAATTTTAACTTTTGTGGAAATTTACCTATTTTTATCAAATTTTTTTAACACACAGACTATTTAGAGTCCAATTGGGGAATACTCTGTCGAAAGCTTATTGCCAAGAAGAAGGAGTGCCGCAGGGCAGCGTATTGAGCGTGACTCTATTTATTATAAAAATCAACCAGATGCTATCCACCATTCCAAACACTGTACATAAAAACATCTATGTTGATGACGTGCAGATCTCCTGCTCAGAAGACTAGATGCATGCATTTTTGTAGAAGGTCACTATATCCAGATCCTGGATTGAAGCTGAATGGTAATCCACTGACTGTATGCGACCAGCATGCATTCCTTGGTGTTATATTCGACAAACGCTTGATTTTCCAACCCCATATCATGGATTTACGGAACAGATGCCTGCGATCGTTGAATATCATTCGAGTTCTGTCAAATACTACTTGGGGTACTGATCGCATTAGTTTGTTGAAAGTATATCGAAGCGTTATTCGCTCCAAATGGGGTCAATTCACGGTCACATGTCAGGTACCAAACAAACTGCTTCTGTTCAATTTTCAACCGTTCTGCTCATGTCGTGATGTCTGCCGATAGCGTTGACGAAACCATTGTTTAGTAAATATTACGCTAGCCGATCAATTATTAAAAACTTCTGATTTTTTTAAAGATATTATTTTGAATTATTTTCTCCAAATTTTCTTAGTTATATAATTTTATTCCTTATATTAAAATTTTAATTAGTATTTTCAATGGAATTATTGTTTTTGCATAATTAATTAACATCACTTTTTAATTCGTTTGGTGCCGCTTTATTTTTTCCACCTCCCCCCCCCCCCTTTTTCTCAAAGGTACATTTTGATAAATGACTATGGCAGTGTTTTTGAAAAATTACATATGTTCTTTTTTGCATATTATTTAAATAGTATTGAATGTTGAATCTTATGAATATAGTTAGTTCCCCCAGTTAGTTCTTTTTAAAAATAATTATTACTCTTAGATAAGTTAATATTTTAAAGCTTACTAATAAAATTATTATGTTTTTTTTTTCTTATGTAATTACTTTTATAAATATTGAGACTTTGATGTTTTCAATTTGCTCAGAGGAAAGAACATGTAACTCAAATTAGTATATATTGAATAAATTATGTTTACAATTTCAAATTATGAAATATAAAAGGTATAGATACCTTTTTTTAAATCCATGCAACTTATGAATAAATAATTTCATTTTAATTTGTATAAATCATTAAAGAAAAACAAACAAAATCACACTTTCATAATTTTTATTTACACATTACAAATATATATATATAGAGAGAGAGAGAGAGAAATATAAAATTTATGTGATAATTATTTGAAAAAATATGATCAAATGTATTTTTCAATGTACTCAGTAATCCCAAAAACAAAAACAAAAAAGCTATTTACTATTTATCAACATTTATTTTTCTAGACACTTAGAAATAATATAAACACAGTATGACAAGAATGTCAATGTAAATGATGAAATCAATTTTATTCAACAGAATCATCCTAGATACTAAAGAACAGGTTTTTTTTTATCACTAATAAAAACATAATGTTGAACAATATACTTTTAAAGCAGAACATTTATGAAATTTTTTTAAATGCTAAAGTTACATTGATAAAAATTGCATTGAATGAATATCATAAAATAAAACAAAAACATACAATACAGTAAATTTAATAAACAAGAATAAGGTCATTATATATATATATATATATATATATGCAGAGAGAGAGAAGTTAAATAGGATATAAAGAGGAGTTGAAAGAAACACTTTTATGCTTTCACAGAATTTTATAATTCAAAATTGATATGTTAAAGAAATAGAAAAAAAAAAAAAAAAACTGAAACATGCATGTATCAATTAAGTTGGGAATAAAAATTATATAATAAATGCTGATATGGAAATTGATTTTCAGTGAAAAGACCTTTATTAATACAGAGATCAGTGAGGTGCACAGTGTTATAACAGGATATTATGATAACAGTCAATTTCAGTTTAAATACAATAAACTATTGACATTTCATTTTTAACAATAGAAAAGTCGTTTGATATAAATTCACTTTGAATCTATCACAAATCTGCAAATGTAATTAGAAAACTAGTAATATTCACTTCCACCTAAGTTTAGCATTATAGCAGTAGTTATTTTTGCAACAGAAGTTGTTTACTTACATTAATTAAATTTAAATAAGATTTTGTAAAAAAATGGAATGTAATACTCATGTAAACATTTTAAAACCTTTTAAGCATATTCAAAATTATCAGAAATTTCATCAAATGTGAATAAAGTAAATTAGAAATATACTCGCAATTTTGTTTGATTGTTTTTGACGGCAAATCGCTTACCGATTTCTTTTTCTTCGAAGAGTTTTTCTAAAAAATTACTGGAACAGCTATATTTAATAAATGGACACACACTGAATACCAAAGCTATCAACCCAAGTCAGGATTGTTGAAAGGAAAATAAGAAAACATTTTATCATGACAGTCATTCTTGTGTTTCGCATTAAAGCCTGCATCCATCAGCACAACAGTATTTCCTCTGTTAACACATACTAAGAGGAAAGAAAATGACTCAAAATTTATAACTTCAAATGTAAACAAAAAATCCGCTTCATACTTGGCGGAGAACGTTAATGGCAG
>JAPMOR010061382.1:33720-49530 GCA_026543865.1 Argiope aurantia | reverse complement strand
TTTTCATTCGTTTGGTGCCGCTTCATTCTTTCCTCCCCCCCCCCTTTTTATCCGAAGGATACATTTTGATAAATGACTATGGCAGTGTTTTTGAAAAATTACATATGTTCTTTTTTGCATATTATTTAAATAGTATTGAATGTCGAATCTTATGAATATAGTTAGTTCCCCCAGTTAGTTCTTTTTAAAAATAATTATTACTCTTAGATAAGTTAATATTTTAAAGCTTACTAATAAAATTATTATGTTTTTTTTCTTATGTAATTACTTTTATAAATATTGAGACTTTGATGTTTTCAATTTGCTCAGAGGAAAGAACATGTAACTCAAATTAGTATATATTGAATAAATTATGTTTACAATTTCAAATTATGAAATATAAAAGGTATAGATACCTTTTTTTAAATCCATGCAACTTATGAATAAATAATTTCATTTTAATTTGTATAAATCATTAAAGAAAAACAAACAAAATCACACTTTCATAATTTTTATTTACACATTACAAATATATATATAGAGAGAGAGAGAAAGAAATATAAAATATATGTGATAATTATTTGAAAAAATATGATCAAATGTATTTTTCAATGTACTCAGTAATCCCAAAAACAAAAACAAAAAAGCTATTTACTATTTATCAACATTTATTTTTCTAGACACTTAGAAATAATATAAACACAGTATGACAAGAATGTCAATGTAAATGATGAAATCAATTTTATTCAACAGAATCATCCTAGATACTAAAGAACAGGGTTTTTTTATCACTAATAAAAACATAATGTTGAACAATATACTTTTAAAGCAGAACATTTATGAAATTTTTTTAAATGCTAAAGTTACATTGATAAAAATTGCATTGAATGAATATCATAAAATAAAACAAAAACATACAATACAGTAAATTTAATAAACAAGAATAAGGTCATTATATATATATATATATATATATATGCAGAGAGAGAGAAGTTAAATAGGATATAAAGAGGAGTTGAAAGAAACACTTTTATGCTTTCACAGAATTTTATAATTCAAAATTGATATGTTAAAGAAATAGAAAAAAAAAAAAAAAAACTGAAACATGCATGTATCAATTAAGTTGGGAATAAAAATTATATAATAAATGCTGATATGGAAATTGATTTTCAGTGAAAAGACCTTTATTAATACAGAGATCAGTGAGGTGCACAGTGTTATAACAGGATATTATGATAACAGTCAATTTCAGTTTAAATACAATAAACTATTGACATTTCATTTTTAACAATAGAAAAGTCGTTTGATATAAATTCACTTTGAATCTATCACAAATCTGCAAATGTAATTAGAAAACTAGTAATATTCACTTCCACCTAATTTTAGCATTATAGCAGTAGTTATTTTTGCAACAGAAGTTGTTTACTTACATTAATTAAATTTAAATAAGATTTTGTAAAAAAATGGAATGTAATACTCATGTAAACATTTTAAAACCTTTTAAGCATATTCAAAATTATCAGAAATTTCATCAAATGTGAATAAAGTAAATTAGAAATATACTCGCAATTTTGTTTGATTGTTTTTGACGGCAAATCGCTTACCGATTTCTTTTTCTTCGAAGAGTTTTTCTAAAAAATTACTGGAACAGCTATATTTAATAAATGGACACACACTGAATACCAAAGCTATCAACCCAAGTCAGGATTGTTGAAAGGAAAATAAGAAAACATTTTATCATGACAGTCATTCTTGTGTTTCGCATTAAAGCCTGCATCCATCAGCACAACAGTATTTCCTCTGTTAACACATACTAAGAGGAAAGAAAATGACTCAAAATTTATAACTTCAAATGTAAACAAAAAATCCGCTTCATACTTGGCGGAGAACGTTAATGGCAGACTGATCAACGAAAGCGGTGTGGATGAAACTTAAATGCCATGCGCAAGAAGTATATGACATGTGACTTTTACGTCACATGAATTGACCCCATTAGATTACAACTGTTTTGTATATGGTTCGGCTCGAAATTCTTATTTATCTCGTCTTAATTACGTACATCATCAGGCTCTGCGTGTATGCTGCGGTGCATTTAGAACATCCCCGATTATCAGTCTATATGTTGAAACTTATGAACCCTCGTTGTCTTTTAGACGAAACATGTTGTCCGCCTGTTACTATTTCTGTGTTTTATCGAACCGATCTTATCCTTTAAGGAGGATGTTTTTAAATTTTAGTCAATCTCCACTATTCAATGTCCGCAGATCCTGCATACCTCCTCTGGGAACACGTATTTTTAGGATATTACCAGAAACTTACCATAATGTTGAAATTCATGACGGAAGTCCTTTTTGTATACCACTTTGGTGTCAATATGATATTGTTTTGCTTCATCCATTTCAAAAAATTTTCAAGTCCAATACTCCTGATTTCATTTTTAGAGCACATTTTTCTACTCACACATATATGAACAGTGACTACATTCCTGTATACACGGATGGTTCCAAAGCCGAGTGTCACGTTGGTTATGCTTTTGCTTGTGAGAATAAAGTTATAAGTCACAAATTACATGAATTTACTTCAGTTTTTACCTCGGAAGTCACAGCCATATATAGTGCTATACAATATATTGCTAAGAATAAGTTTAGAAAGGTGATCATTTATTCCAATTCTTGGAGTGCAATTCAAGAGCTCATTGGAAAATGGCACAATCATACATATATTTCTGATATCAGGAATTTGCTTAAGGACCTATGTCAAAATAGTTTTGAAATTCTATTCTGTTGGATTCCTTCCCATGTGGGTATCCAAGGGAATGAAATAGTGGACATTGCTGCAAAATCAGCAACCGAATCCGACGAACAATTAATTCCTTATGCTGATGTACGTTCTTCCGTTCGGAAATGATTTTTGCAAAATTGGCAGAACCAATGGAACCTTGAGATAGAAAACAAACTACACATAGTGAAACTTTTTTTTGAACTTTGGTGTTCCTAGCTAAATTGCAGATGCGATGTTATTCTGACACGATCACGCATAGGGCATTCTCGAATAAAGCATAAATATATATTGGGTTATTCGGAAAGTAATTTCGTTTTTTCCCAACAGAGGATTTAATTATATTTTTTTACACCCAACTTCACATTTAAGCCGTATAATTTTTATATGCTTTGAGAGCTCATATAGCAAGGCTTGTGTGTGAAAAATTCCAATTCATTCTACGCAGTAGTTTTTGGTTGGTGCCCTTTTAAATATGGAGAGCGATAAGCAGCCTTTTCGACATATCTTACTGTTTTACTACAGAAAGGGTAAAAATGCTGTTCAAGCCAGAAAGAAATGGACCGATGTGTATGGAGAAGGTGTGTTGACAGTACGCCAGTGCCAGAACTGGTTCGCTCAATTTTTTAGACGGTAAAACCTTCACCTCAAATGAGGAGGTCAAAAACCACCTCGATCCGTTTTTTGGCAGCAAAGACCAAAAATGTTATGAGCGTGGAATGATGCTACTACCAGAAAGATGGCAAAAGGTGTTGGACCAGAACGGCCAATATATAATTTAATAAAGTATTTGTTTATTATACGAAAACTATCTTTCATTTCCACACACACACACACACACACACACAAAAGAAAAAAAAAACGAAATTACTTTTCGAACAGCCCAATAATTTTTAAGCAGCCACCACCAATTTGTAATCGTTGTGGTGATAGTTTAACTATCAGACATATATTGATCGAATCTCAGTCAATGGACTCATTGCGTCTTAAGTATTTTAATACAGTTGTTCCTTGCCTTCCGCTTTTAATCGGGCATAAACCGCATTTATATTTTTCTGTATTTAAAAGGGCCGGGTTTTATCAAAGAAATCTGAAATGTTGTTTTTTCCTTGTCGTTGTTGTTAATTTGTAGTTGTCTTTTTTAAAAACAGATTATAAACATTTTAAAACAAAGTTTTAAGACGTAGCACCAAAATTTTCATCTAGTTGCGGCGCAGTTTATCCAGAGAATGGATCTTGCGCTAGTATAATATTCACTCACTCAATGTGACTTAAGGGCTAAATATCTTCTCACTTGCTTGACATGAAAGTTTAATAAGAGGGATTCTGGCACATGTGTCTTGTCATTTGATCATGATTCAAAATTATGAAGTCTGTTTTCAACTGACTTTCATTTCATGACATTAAAAATGATTACTTACGTAACTAGAACTAAAGAAGAGAAAAAAAGAAAAGAGCATTTATTGAATAGAGACAGTTTAATAAATGTTTGCTATGATGATTAAGCTACTAATGTTACTACAAAATAATAGTGAGACGATGGGAAAATTATTCCAAATTCATAAATTGGTTAAAAAAATTGTATTTTAAGGAGAATATTTATTGAATACTTGATGAATATATATATTTGGCATTTGTAAAATAATTTATGTAAAAAACTTCATAATATTTTTCCTTTACTGTGTTCAGTGGTTATATTTATTGGATTCATTTTAGTGAATGAGCAATTCAGATACTGTTTATTTTTATGAATTTTTTTTTAACCTTTACTTATTTTTTATCTTACATATATCTTCTGTCAAATAGTTAATTATTAAAATGCCCGAAAATGTTTGTGTTGCAGCTTCTGTGGATGGAAAAACTGAAAAGAGAAGTGTCAAAACCTTACTGAATCAACTAAAACCTGCTTCTACGTTCACCCCGATTGAGAATCCTTTTTCGAATTTGGAACATTTGTTATTACCAGTACCTCAAAAAGTGAGATTTTTCAAATTATATATGTGTGGATATATTTCTGCATTTGTATTTTTAGTAAGTAAAATCATGTTTTTAGAATACTGATTAAATAAATAACAAGGAAATTATACATAAATGAGTGATTTTTGTGACTGAAGCAAAAACTGCATGAAATAACATGTTTAGGGTTGTATGGCTAGTGTTCACATTTATTGTAAAGAAGTGTGCCGATTTTGTAAGAAATCAAACAAAAGGATGGTAAGGAAGATAATTTTTATCTTGCAAAGTTTCAATGAGACTCAGTGATGCAAATAAGAAAGTATACATAAAATAGATTACAATATACTAGAAAATATCTACTTAAAAGAAAAGAAATATTTATTATTTCCGTAAACTACAGTGCTTTACAATAACATGTCGACTCATTAAACTTGAGTGTTTGTTTTAATAAAATTTTTAATTTATTGTGTCCTTTTTTAAAAATATGCTAAAAGATGTTATTCCAGTGTTTATATATGCTTTTTTATTTTAATAATTTCTTCAACATTTGTATTATATGTTGCTATTATTCATTATACTTTATGCACTCATATATAATTTCTGAAATGGTGATGGCAGAAAATTTATCAATCTGTTTTGGAAGAAGTGCAAACATTGTAGGAATTGATTTCAAGCATTGTGGATAGTTAATTTTATGAGACATTGTATTGGAAATCAAAATTCATCTTTGTTCCATTAAAGGTGACATAGTAAAAAAAAATTAAATATTCACATTTGAACAATTCCTTAAATATTTGGTGTTTTTCATTTGAATGATGAAGTGTTGGAATTAATACAGAAAATGTCCAAATAATTATCTCTACATGATTAAATTTTTTAATTTTTTGTTAATTATTATTATATAATTTTTTGTCATAATTATCTAGATTCCTGTTATTGTGCATGAAGGTGAACCTAGCTCCATCATAGCCTATGCATTATCTACAGATGATTATGAGCAAAAGTTACAAGAGCTTAAACTGAATCTTAGTACAATGAACATTTCCCAAAAAGATAGCCAAACTTCAAGTCCTCTGTTGAAGCACAGGTCTAACATAAAACTACAAAGTGAAAACATTACTAGATCTGATGTACACTTTTCTAGTGATGACACTTATGGTAAGTGGTAATTAAATTCAGTTGTTTTAGGCAATTTTATCATTTTATTATTTCAAAAACATTAAAGGTCTTGTATAAAAATACTTAAATTAAGCCATGTATATTTAAAAAAAATTCTATTATTTTTTATTTATAACATAATGATTAATATTCTTTCTATTATTTTTATTCCTATGTATATGTTCTGCCTTAGTATTGGTTCTCTTTGCATTATAAACATTTACATAGTTTGATATGATATATAAAAATTTTTAAATATTACCATGTTTCCTTTCAGATTTTTCTGCAGACTCTACTGATAAATCTCACTTAAAACCCAGCAGCAAAACTTCAAATTTGCATTTAGAAGTTCAGTTTTCAGATAATTCAACAAAATTTTACTGCCGGGTTTACTATGCTGAGCAATTTCGTAAACTTCGTAGCCTAATATTTTCGGAAGGTGAGGAACGTTTCATACGGTCTTTATCACACTGTGTGCAGTGGGTGGCTAGAGGTGGAAAATCAGGTTCATTGTTTTGTAAAACTCATGGTAAGTAAAAATACAGTTGAAATTTTTATTTTACAGTAGTTTCTCTTTAGATATGATGCTTTAGATTCTAATGTAAACCTAAAGTAAAACTAAATTTTTGTAAGTTTATTAGCTTGTTAATTAAAATTGCTGAAACCTGCAAACAATGGAAGTGTTAAAAATTGAATACATTAAGGGTCAGTTAGTATTCACATTATTATATTAGTCAGTTATAATAGATAACAAATTGTTTCTCATGACTGAAACATGTCAATAGTAATATAAAGGATTTGTTATTAAATTTGGAAAAATAGTTGAAAAATGTTGAATCTGAAAAATTAAAATTTCATCTTTTTTTCCCTTCTGAACGATGCTTATCAAATGATAGGATTTTTTTAAGTGTATAAATGCCCTGCCAATTTCAATTTAGATTTGTGAACCCTACTTTCACTCTTTTTGAGATATTTTTGCAGTTTTTGTGATGAATTTTCCTTATCTATGTATTTTCTTTTTCGATTCTCAAAATTTTACCTCATTACTAACATAAAGAAATCTTAGTAGTGAAGAACTGTAATCATTTCAACACATTTTAAATAACATATATTAGTTATTGTATTTTTTTAGTATATTAAAATATTTTTTAAAATATTTGATATTTATATATTTATTATTATTATATACTATTTTAAATAATTTTTTTATGATACATGTTTAAAAAATAAGTAACAAACAATTTTTTAAATATGAAAACTATTGTAATATTTTATTGTTTAAAGAATATATTGTGAATTCTAATTTTTGATCAAAAGAACAACTGGAAAAGGGAAATTTCTTCTAATTTATCTACTATTTATTTAAACTGATGTCATGTTTGATTTTCTTTAATTCTTACTTCATTCTGCTCTATAATTTTTTATTCAGTTAAGCAGACAATTTGTCGTCTGAATTAAACTCTTTTGTACCTTATCATTTTCTTTCAATCATAATGAGAAACAAAAAGGAACAGTAACAGTAGCTTTTTCCCTTCTCACTCTTTTTCCCTTCTCTTCTAATTCTAAAGTTGGTTTTCTGTATAGAAATTTCTTTTCTTGGAAATCTTTTTATTTTTCTGTAAATCTCCTTAGTATAAGAACTTTTCTGTATAAAGTTAAATGTAGAGATTATTGAATTTTGAATAATTATATTATTGAGGAAATTTTGATGTTTCTCTCATGATTTTTTAAATTTATAAATCTGTCAATATGAAACTAAATACTACTATATGGAAGTCACTGAGATCGATGTATCAACCTTTAAATTGACTTGAAGAATTTGAAAATAGTTTATTTTGCAACATTTAATGGTTAATGGTAACTATAATTTTACTGATTTGAGTCAATTTTGTATAGTATTATTACTTTACTGTAAAGGGTTATTCCAAAAGAATTTCACAAAAACATATCTATGAAAAGAAAAAATACACTTCCTCTTTAACTTTTATTATGTCCATTTATGAAATTATATTTTCTACTCTCAATAAGCAGCAACATCAAATTATTGAGTAAATTATTTCTTTGACATTTTTATCATATCAAATATGATTGATGTTAAAATGAGCATTAATTAAATGGTATGGAATAATTTTAAGGTTATCTAGGTTATTAAGTATTGTAATTTAAAAAAGAATATATCATCCATAGAATATAATCACAAAAGAAGAAACTTTATGAGTCAGTCAGTGTTTTGTAATTTTGGAAAGTAATATAGACATTGAGTATGAACATTTCTCTTTTTGAGGTTAAAGAATCATATCTACTATGGTCTTAGTTGGTAAATTTGGTAAAAAAAAAAAAAAAAAAAAAAAAAAATCTTACAGTTTTATAGTATTTGGATTTTGTTATTAATTATTTGAATCAACTGCTTTATCATATTTTGTTCATTAAAGCAGGAGAAATGAACGTCATTTTTGGGTCAAAGATTCAAAACATCTTTTAAACTTGAGAAAAATAAACATGGTATTCTTTTAAAATCACACCTAATAATTTTGTTTACTTTTTGTAAATTATGTATAATTTAACAAAAGTTGTAACATCTTATTTTATAGATGACAGATTTATATTAAAACAAATGCCAAGATTAGAACTCCAGTCTTTCATGGATTTAGCTCCAGCTTATTTTCAGTATTTGAACAAATCATATTTGGAACAGGTATGTTAATTTGCTTTAAAATATTGTTATTTCTTATGTAACATGGATAAATTTATGACTAGAGCTTGATTTTCCTTAAGATATGCATAATTGGGTGAGTATAGAAAGAGCTTATATCATTGAATTGATCATTCATTCGGACTTTTAAACTAGTAATTCTAAAATATTTGATGCATTAATATTTTATTGTTGTGAATTTTTTTATGTGACTTTTTTTTAATAATTTGTGCACAGGTCTTCCTTCTGTTTGGAATTGAATTTATTATAGAATATTTTATATATTATATTAATTTACTATTGTAATATTTTTAATATGTTTGTTGTATTTTTCTATTTTCTTATTTTAGAAACCAACTTTGCTGGCCAAAATTGTTGGAATATTTCGAATAGGATTCAAAAATACAACTACAAATGCTGCCACAAAGATGGACTTGCTTGTGATGGAAAATCTTTTCTATAATCGAAATATTACTAGGAAGTATGATTTAAAAGGCAGTATTCGAAACAGACTAGTCAATACAAATGGAGATCAGGAAGAGGATATTGTTCTTCTAGATGAAAACCTTTTGAAAAGTAAAATTTCACTCAGATTTTCCTTGCAATACCTTTTTATATTTGATATTGTTGGAGGATATTTATTTTTAAAAATCATGTTATGTTCATTTACTTTTAGCTATTGTCATTTAAATACATATGATTTCTGTCTCTGCTGATTTGTGTGCTTCGAGTGTAAAAATTTTTATATATCTCATATTTAGATCTTTGTGGAAAAGAATTTGGGCAAACAACTGCAAAATGTCATGCATTTTGGTTTTTTATTCCATTAGATAGTGTTGTGAATGATTTAATTTTCTTCTCCTTAGTTACCTGTGATAACCCCTTTTATGTGAGACCACATTCCAAAACTGTGCTTACTCTGGCCATCAGCAATGATACCCAGTTCCTTGTTGACCAGTCTGTCATGGATTATTCTCTCCTTGTAGGTTTGGAAGAAGAGAAAGGACAATTAGTTGTGGGCATAATAGGTAAGACATTTTCCTCATTAGAAGTGAGAAAAATTTATAAAATATAAATTTTCTTTTCCATTTGTTACTTTTTTGTTGTTGTTCTAGTAAATTCGGTTGCTGCATTGATGTGGTAAACAAAGAATCTGCAAAAGTTATTAAAATAGGATGTCATCTTTTTAAATGTGAAAATAATGTTTTGAAAAATTAATTTAGATAATTAATTATTGGATTTTTATCGTTAAAACAGTTTTGATATCACAAATTGAAAATCAGAAATCAACTTTCTTATATCATTTAGATAAGTAGAAAAGGGATACAGAAAAATTATGGTATGTTACTGGAATGTTTACTAATTATTTGTTTTCAAGAACTATATATATATATATATACAGAGTGTTTCAGTGAACCGTTTCAGAACTTCTAAGAGGGTTAGGGTACATCCTGACAACTCGAAATCATAGAGAAATGTGGGGTCGGAAATGCTTTCCTGAAACGGTGTTGTACACAGAAGCACCATAAAGAAATGAGACTGTAAATGACAAGTCGTTTTAATAATACATGAAAAGAAGCAAAAGGTACATGGATTAAAGTAAGTGTTTGAAGTTACTTTCACGGGCTACAATGCACGCCTCACATCTCCGACGCATGGACATCAGAACATTTTGGAATACTCCAGGCATATCTCGAATTTTTCACAGCTACTGCGATTCTTGCAACGAGTCCTCAGCAATGTCAACAGGGGTGTCATAAACTAGCGATTTCATATGACCCCAGAAATAAAAATAAAGGCATGATAAGTCGGGTGACCGAGCAGGCCAACGCACGGGACCACCACGTCCGATCCACCGTTGACCAAATGTGACATACAGGTAGTTACGAACATCTCCGCTATAATGGGCAAGGGCTTCATCGTGTTGGAACCACTTTGTCTGTTGCGTCGATGCAGAAATCTGTTCATCTTTCAAAAGGTGTGGCAATACTTGCTGCAGAAAGAGCAAGTACGTAGGTCCGGTTAGACGACCCGGTAACAGGAAGGTCCGATGAGGTGATCTCCCACAATACCGGCCCATACATTGACCGAAAATCGATTCTGTGCTGCACGACGTCGTATTGCATGCGGGTTCTCGACCGCCCAAATATGGTCGTTATGCGTGTTGAAAATTCCTTCCCTTGTGAAGGATGCCTCATCGGAAAACAACACTTCGGCAGGAAAAAGGGGGTTTGTAGCACATTTTCCCAGGTACCACTGTGCGAAAGCAATACCAGGTACATAATCCTCCGGTTTCTGTGTCTGGACACGCTGCACGTGAAACGGATGCATGTCTTCTGCTCGGAGATTCTTCCAGACGCTGCAATGGGAAACCCCGACTGCGTTTGCTACACTTCGTGTACTCGTTTTTGGATTCCCCTGTACATGCTGCAGCACATTCTGTTCGGCGTCTGTAGTCCGTGTTGTTCTTACCCTCTCCCTGTGAGCTCTTTCTAATGAACCTGTCTCAGCTAACCTCTGGTGCAGTCTTGCAAAGAAATTATGACTGGGAATACGCCTCGTTGGATATCGTTCCGCGTACAAATGCTGTGCGGCTGGCCCACTACAATTTGCAGCCCCGTACACCAAATGCATATAGGCTAACTCTGCGATCGTGTAATCATCCATCCTACTAACTTGGCGTTCTTGTGCGAAATGAAGATTCCCTGCACGAAAGCTCGGACTTTTCGCACAATGCCATCTACCGCGTCAGGAAAGCATTTCTGACTGCCCATGGGTATATGATTTTGGTTCTTCCGGATGTACCCTACCCCTCTTAGAAGTTCTGAAACGGTTCACTGAAACACCCTGTATATATTCTCTTTGATGGTTTTACTATGACATTTTGAGAGGGATTCCTTTGACATGTGCAGTCTTAGGGAAAAGAAATTTAGTTATCTTTAAAAGAATGCTGTTAGCATTAAGGACTTTTATCCCTTCATTTGGAGTGTGAAAATATGCTGAAACCAATAATTTTATAGAATGTATGCATAATTAAATAAAAAAAGTAGGAATTGGATTAGTAAATAATGAAGTTAATATGGGATAAATTAAGATAAAAATTTGAAAATTACTGAGAATTTAAATTAGATTATGAGATTATAAGATATCATTATATATGTACTTTCAAAACACATTCTGTAATGAACATTGGGAACCTAAACAAGTTTCTTATTGTTAGAATTAATCTAAGTATGTGTTATTGTAAACAAATAGAATAATTTAATCACTTACATGTCTTTGTTAAAAGGGAAAATGAAAACCCTGTATAAAAGTCACTTCTTAAATACTTATAATTTGGAAGATTATGTCTCCATTTACATAATAAAAGAATGGCACTATGCTGATGAAATAAATAAAAAAAAATCCGAATTTTATTTGAATTAAATTGAAGCTTTGAAAGTCTTTCAGAATATTTTATCTCCCTAAATTTCTTTTTAACATTTTTTAAGGAATTCTTGAACAATTAAACTTTTCTGGTCTGATAAATAAAATTCACTCCTGAAAAGATAAATTAATGCAATAATATAAATTAGTAATAATAAAATATTTTTTCGATTTTGAGGATCAATAACTGAGGTTAATTAATTTTATCATAATAAGAGAAAGAGAATTTGGTGAAAAGGAAAAAAATAATTCTTTAGATTTGCTGAAATTCTGAAGTAGATAATTCCCATTTACCTTCTTCGCAAAACTTCAAGGCCAATGATTTTTGATTATCTACTAACTAAACATTAAATTTATCTGAAATACTCTTAATTGTCTATTTTTGATGTTTTGAAAAAGCAGTTTTTTATGGACAATGAAAATTAGACAATGTTCGCAGTTCATCTTTATAAAATCCTGTAGGTTATACAGTATTTCATGTATTTTGAAGAGATGAATGAGTTTTAAGGCTGGAGTGGGGAAGAATATCAAGTCAGAGCTATTGAAATATACAATTATTGATTTTAAAGTAACTTGAGTAAATATTATTAATAATATTATTGTTATCTTTATTCTCTTCTAATAATGGATTATATATTTCTTTGTGCATGTATATGTGCTCTGAAGACCAGGCCATTTGACTGAGAATATGAAATTATGCAAAATATAATTTGTAGGATAGGAATGTGTTTCTTAGAGCAATTTAATTTTTAAAAAAAGTTAGAACTTTAATGAAATAAAAATTGAGATTTTGTCCTTGGGGAATCTCCTTTCTTTCAGTGAATGTAATAATCTTGCTTGTTTTTGACACTGCCAACATTATCTGTACTATGGCAGGAAATTCTTTTCTGAATGTTTGATATTATAAGATTCCTTGCAAATTAAAATTTGGCCTTATATGATCACAGAGAAAATGATACTAGTATTATTAAAGGCAACTTTTTAGAATTTTTGTGCATTGAATCTCTCAAGTTATTAATCTTGTTACATATAAAGTAGATAGCAAAATTTCAATCACTTATATGCCAACAGAAATTAAATGCTAATTAATTACAACTTTGGATGATAAAATTTGCTAGTATATTATCAGACAATTGATAAAGGTTAAATATGTTTGATTATATTCAACAGCATTACAGGCGTTTCTCACAAAGACCAATCAAGGAAGTGATAACAAGCAATACATAATAATTGAAAATTAGAAAGTGCAAGTTATATGATCTTTTATTGGTTTCATTGAAATACAAAATAAGACTGTTGTAGGAATTTCAGACATGATTTTTTGCAAACTTGAAATTGTCTTGTCTTGATATTAAGAACTGTAAAGGCAAGGCATAGGACAATACTGCTGTTATATCTGGAAATCATTTAAGATTTCAACAAAGATTAAGAAAAATCTCAAAGTTGAATTTGTATTAGGCTCAAACCATTCTTTTAATTTAGTTGTTTATATGTTGGCACAGTTGAGGTGCATTCAGTGACTTTTAGATAAATTTCTTATATTTATTCTTAAGAAATTTATCTGAATGCACAACTTTGGAAATTTTTTTGTAGATATTCATTGGTCATGGTCCTTGGAACCCAAAACTATCTTTTGTTCAAAAGTTATATAATATGGGTATAATGCTTTGTTCATGTTATCTCATTAAATAGATAGCCAGAGTAATTTGGTTCGGATTTTACCTAGTTTGGAATATGTTGTAAAAAGATGTGGAAACCTCGGATGAATTCGTAGATGGTCCATTTAGCTCAAGTTTAGGGATATTGGGAAGTTGAAATTTTCATTTTCCTATAACATATTGAAAATAGTAAAATAATTCAACTTAGCTAAATTAGCTCTTCATTAAGATGAAAAAATTTTGTGTTAAAAGTTTTCCCAATAGCTGCAGTTGCTTAGACGTTAAGGCTAAAAAGTGATTTTTTTAAATCCCTAATTTAGATTGTTTCTATCATTAATTTATGTTGCCACTTTTGAAAAAAATGAAATAAAACTTCTACTTTTATTTCATTTAAATTCTTTGAAATTGTTTAAATGCTTGTGGATAAAAGATTAAAAGCTCAAATAAAATAAATTTAATAAAAACAAAAGAAGAGAAATATTTAATGGTAGCATTATGTAAAAATAATGATAAACTTAAAAATTTCTAGAAGCTATATGTTTTTTAGTTTCTTTGATTTTTTTTTATTTATTTATTTGAAGCAAGAATGAAGTTTGTTTTATTTTTCTGGTAAAGCAGGAGAGTTGTGTCCCAGCTTTCTCAGCCAAGAAGGGGGAGGGAATTCAAATCTATCAAAATTCATCAAACTAATATTATGAGAAATTGAGAAAAAAGATTTACAGATTTATTTTCTTATTGTTTTTTTTAAATCAAATTTGGCACATTACATTGCTGTGTACCTGATTCTGTTATATAAATTTTTAAAATAAACTAAGTTTAAAAAAAAATTCAAATTAAAAAAATTCTTTATAATAAAAAAATACAAAAGTAAAAGATTACTCGATGATTACAGGATCTCATTTAATTATTAGGAATTCATTTAAAATTTGTCAAGTGTTTGTTTTTTAGGTAGTAGACTTCTTCTTTGTGATTAAATACTGCCTGAAAGATTCAATTCACACTTTGTTATTCAAAGAAAGTAATTATCACAAAACCGACTATTATGGGAGTAAGCAGTTTACTAAACGGATGTCAATTGTCTTGCCAAAGCATAAAATAGGTTGCTGCTTAAATTTTGAATTGCAATATTAATTATACCAAAAAAAATTTTTAAATAAAATTCTGTTTATTTTGTGGAATAATTTGTTATTTAGTAACATTTTAAAAATGAATATGTTATTCCGGAGCTTTTGTTCACTTGGCCATCTTTTGATTTTATGTTTGCCATGTTACTGAGAGTACACAGTATTAAAAAAAAAGACAACCATTATACTTGAAACTTAAAAGTATGAGGTTGGGATGCATATTAATAATGATTATTTTCCTCTGTTTTCAGATGTAGACACTGAGTAAATTCATCAATATACGCGCATTATAGGAAAAAAAAATCACAATAAAAAGAAAGTTTCAGCCCATATACAGTTGCAGACTTGAAACTTAAAAGTATGAGGTTGGGATGCATATTAATAATGATTATTTTCCTCTGTTTTCAGATGTAGACACTGAGTAAATTCATCAATATATGCGCATTATAGGAAAAAAATCACAATAAAAAGAAAGTTTCAGCCCATTTACAGTTTCAGAAAAGTATCACCGATGCAGTTTGATCCATATTTGTGTTTCCAAAGTTTTAAATCAAAAGAAGTCATACAACAAATTGTAGAGTGGAAGCAACAATGTGATAAAAGGGACCATACATGCTAATAAAGAATGAGATGGATGAAATTAGTAGATGTTTAAGTGCTTCATTGTTTGAAGAGAAACTTGGAGATGATTTTATCAGCAGTAATTTTAATCAAAAAGAAATATTACCTTGCTTGTCTAATTGTAGTTTTGTCAAAAGCTTGTCCTTATAAAAAGCATACCTTTTGCATGGAAGAATCAGTATCATAAAAATTGTTACACTCATCATAAAGTGGATTGTTATAGAGATTAAAACAATTCAAAAGATCTGGAATTATAATTGTTTTGCTAATTAGTTTGGCTAAAACTGTATTTTCCCTCCAATTTTTGAACCTGCCAGAGAGTACCTCAATGCTTGTTATAACTCCTAAGGAGAAGAAGTATTTGTTTTCCCAATAATTATTAATTGCAATCTGATGCTTTTTTGTGAAGGCTTGATCA
>JAPMOR010061382.1:0-33710 GCA_026543865.1 Argiope aurantia | reverse complement strand
GCTTCAGCTATGGCTAAACTTTCATCAGAAAATGAAATTAATGGGGAGGGGGGAGTCGAAACCTGTTTTTTAATAGTGGATCATTATAGAGATTAAAACAATTCAAAAGATCTGGAATTATAATTGTTTTGCTAATTAGTTTAACTAAAACTGTATTTTCCCTCCAATTTTTGAACCTGCCAAAGAGTACCTCAAGGCTTGTTATATCTCCTAAGGAGAAGAAGTATTTGTTTTTCGAATAATTATTAATTGCAATCTGATGCTTTTTTGTGAAGGCTTGATCATGATGATATTTGAATGATGATATTTTTAGAAGAGATTCGTTTGATACAAGATATATTTTCTGTAACTTCTTTGGCTAAACAATTTGCTAGCTCATTCCAGATTATATTAGATTGAGCAGACATGCACAGGAAGGGTTTTCTTTGGTTTAGTTTGATAAGTGTGCGAACTTTGGTGGCAGTACATTGTATGATTTGTGATGACTGTATAGAGATATTCTTCTAGGAAGTAAAGGTGGAGTAGCTATCTGTAAGAATTAGGCAATTCTGTGCAGAGACGATGGGAATATCCAATGCTTCAGCTATGGCTAAACTTTCATCAGAAAATGAAATGAATGGGGATGGGGGAGTCGAAACCTGTTTTTTAATAGAGAGGAAACCAGCAATTTAAGTCTGTTGGAGTGTTTTAGATGCATCAGTAGCAATAATAAAGTGATAAGGAAAGAAATCCTAAACAGTGAAAGAATTTTTTTAATAGTTGCTTATTTCAATCAAAGGGAGATTTTTATTTTGAAATTTAAAATCTCGAAGTATTTTGTAGTGATTGGTATTGATCAAGGCGATTTCAAGCATGATAATAATTTGATTTGAAAACGTGTTTAAATTTTTGAGATTACAAGGAATTGATTCTTTTTCGGGACTTAACTGAATTATTAATTATTAAAAGGAAGATCTATTAAAAGTAAACAATCATTATAGCTTTTACCCAAATATATGGGCATTTGTATTAATCCGCATAATAGTGATTCATCTCCAGAAAAGTTTCCCCAAAGGTATCATGTTAATCTATTGACTACGTTCGCCCATGGCAAGCAGTAAATGCATAAGTAAAAAAGGATATTTTAAAAAACTCATTATATATTCTATTTTACTTGAATTAATAGTTATAATTGAAATATACAAAAGCGCAACATATATCTTGATTTCAACATTAATTAAGAAAAGTATTTGATTCTTCAATCCATTATAAGTGAAAAATCAAATGATATGTTCTACTTTTCATCATAAAACATTTTTTTTATTTTAATTTCAAAAAAAGAATAATTGTAAACGATAGTTAATTTTATAACATTTGTCATTTTAATATTATTTAATTTGCAATGAAATCATTATATTTGGTTGCTTCAATACTATGTGATATTTTATTACTTTTATCTAAGGATTGAAAGGAATTTAAAAATAATAACTACCTTTGCCTTCTAGCCTGTCAAGATGAATTTATTTTCGTTACATAAGAACATTGTTATCATTTTGTTTTTCTTTTTCATTCCACGCATCATTTGAAAATTTTGATAGCAGTTACAAGGGAAAGTTTAAAAAGGGTTCAGATATGTTTTGAGGACAAGAGGCGATGCCATAAGTCCATCTTTACAGAGACAGTTCGGTAATTGGTAAAATGACAAGAGATCGATGATAGGCGTAAGCTCAAGAACACTGAAGTGCAGATTCAGGAACTTTCCGATTACAATGCAGTCATTTTCTTTCATTTGTTGAGTGATACTCTGGCAATCTGTGCTGCATGAAGTGACAAATATTTACAAACTAAGAGACTCGAAATGAAACTTTGTACTCCAAAAGTAAAGGATTTCAGATAGTACTGATGGAGAAATTAGAAGAATTGACAGACGGTGCTGTAAATTTTACTAAAAATATATGTAAAAACTTTGATATCTCCTTGGACTCTCATACGTGCGAAATGTAAGAACATATTTTTGACAACGTAAGTAGAGATACCAGATTATTTCATGAAAATGAGTTGACATGAAAACTGTTTTCATCGTTAGATAAAATAATGGTTGAAATTCGTATGATATTTCAGTGGCCACGGAATCTGATGGGAAAAGTTTGCCTATCTAACACCAGCTATACTTCTAGATTCGAACGACATTGAATATAATTTAGACTACATATCTGCTGAAATTTACGAACGAAAATTCAAACTCGTACGAGTTTCGACTGCGGGCTTTCATAGCAGCCTCAGGCAAAGAAAATCATAATTAATGTGAACCCACTTTGATTATTACTAATTAGTTGAAATTCAAACTGGAAGATATTCTGATCAATATTTTTCACAATTGTCTTAAGCGATACCAGCTTTCAAATAAACTTTTCAAAATTAAAGTTGATCAAAAATTATTTAAGATCGACAACAAGTACTTTAAGGTTACCCAGTATGATTTTTTTGTCTATTGAGACAGATGTATGTGGTGCTTTAGTCATTGATAGTGCATTAAAAAACTTTGGGCTTTGAAAAAGTAGATGAATTAAGTTTTAGTTTAAGATAGAAGTTTTATTTTTAATCCGATTAATTTTTCAATAAAATTATGTATTGGTATAGCATTATTCTAGCTTTAATTGGCAGTTGGTTGGTTTGTGTTTTACATTCTGTACCCTGTTTGTTTAAAGAATTATAACTAAAAATTTATTCTTGCTGAAAAGAATTTCTATAAATTTTGAAGACTTTTAGATTTAAATATCTAAATAAGAAACAAAGAAATTGGTCTGCGCCCTGGCTAGCTGAAAGTCATGTTACATTACTTCTTAGATATTATATACATTATGAATTTAAAAAAGAATTTCAATTCCGAATGATTCTATTTTCTATCTTCATATGTATAATATATATATATTCCAATTTAAGAATAAAGTTATTATATCAGCTAAAGTTTAATCAATTCCATTTCAAAAGAAAGTTCTAATTTAAAATTAAATGACAGACAAATCAAGAAATGCATAGCACAATTAATATAATGATACAAGCCTACTAAATCTATCCAGATATGCAGACTAGAAATATTTTGTTGGAGATGTCATGAAGACCAAGTTACATGTAAAAGATTTAGTTGAAAATTTTTAGCAACCATTAATCCTTGTGAATCATTTGGTCATGAAAGATGGTTAGTAAGAAAAGAGTTCATGTCATGGACATTATTGTATTGGGAAAGTTCATATATACTATAAACAGAATAAATATAAGTCTATTAAAATTGTATTACTTTTATATCATAGTTATGTTGTTTTAGACATGAAAATATTTTGTTGAGGAATTTATGAACATTAAGTTATGTGTAAGTGATTTGATTGAAATTATACAAAATAATTATTCAAGGTGAGCCAGTATGTCATGAAAGGGGCTATTTGAATAATCCTGCTCATTTCGTAAAATATGAATGATATTGAAGAAGATATAGATAAAAAAAATCATTTATATTTTAATAGAATTTATGATGACACATTCAGTCCAGTCGTTTAATGATACCTAACAATAATCTTTTCTTCAGTTTACAGTTTTCAAATCAATTTTTGAATGCTCTAAAAATTCAATTTGAGAATATCTAGAAAGCTAAATCATCTGTATTATGTAATCCATAGCTTGATATATATGATTCAGTATGGATTATAGTTATTGAAAAATATTCATTCTTTTAAATGTTGTATTTTGTTATATCCGAGCTTGACTTTAAAACCAGGAATAGATATTTTATATATCAGACACTTCTATATTTATGAGGAGGATTGTCAAAAATATTTATTTTAATGCTGTGATGCATTTTCCACTTTATAAATTTGAGTTTTATTATGGCTGATTCATAATATTTTCAATATTTTTATAATTTCATTTTTAAAATGAAAGTTTGGATTGCATTAACGTTTCATAATTGCAGATTACATTCGTACGTTTACGTGGGACAAAAAAGTTGAAATGCTCATCAAGTCATCTGGTATCCTTGGTGGCCATGGAAAAATGCCAACAGTTGTCTCTCCTGAACTATACAAAATGCGATTCTGTGAAGCAATGGACAGTTATTTCCTCTGGATCCCTGATCGCTGGACCGGTCTTGGGAAAGGTGTAGATGGATAATATACATAAATTTAATAATATTTTCTTTATTTTGTACATATGAAATCTAAATGAATAAATTTTCTATTTTTAATATATCATAAATTTAGCTCTACTGCTTTCTTTTGTTTCACACAATATTTGAAAGAAAGGGATTTATTTGTTAATAGTTATAGAGTCACATTATTTCTGTATTTCTAAAGGAAAAAGAAGTAAGGTTGGTTTGATATATGCAAATTATATTGGCAAAGCTCTAATTCTAATTAAAGTTTTTTTTCCAATGAAATACATAAAGTGAATTGATCATCACCTGAAACTCATATATAATGCAATCATTACTCAGAATAGTGTTATTTGAAAGCTTTACAATTTTCAGAAGGTTGACTGTAAATAATGTAAAAAATTTAATCTACTTGTTTTCTGTTGCAAGATATATTTAGAAATGTATTTCTTACTAAAATATTTTATAATTTTGATTCAAGTGAAGATATTCTGTTTAAAGCATCAGCATTAATAGGAAAGAATTTCTGCAATAATATTTACTGTGTAATTGGTGTATTTTTAGGTTGGCATTTTATTTCTGTATACAACACCTGTGATGAAAAAAGATTATCAAAATACAGAGCAAGCTGTTGCTCGATATAGAATAACCAAATTTGCCATGTACAAATAGTATTCGTTTATAGGTGATCAGTAAAAATGACTTTTTAAAATTCTAATTGGAATTGGAGTTATAATTAATGTGAAAAATTGAGTAATAGATAGTAAGTAGAAAATATTACAGAACATAATTTTTTAGGGAAACAGATTCAGTAACCAAAACTGTCAAATTATGCAACAATTCTGTATATTTGAAAACTGACCCTTTCTCCTACATTGTGTTATCCGATTCGTGTATCAAATTGTAAAGTTTTTGATATATAAGTTTTAAAGTATTTGTTCTTATAACATAAATAAGCATCAAAGATCACTGCACATAAGATATATAATAAGGATAGGAAGATATATTCATTACACACAGATAATTTTTTTGTTCTGATTTAATATTTCAGAAAGTTTCCAGTTTATCACCTTTTATAAATTGTTGGAATTGTCTCTCTGAAACTTTCCCACATTTTCAAAATGCAAATGTCACAAAGACTGATTTTTCTCCTTACCTCTATCCTATGAATAAAACTAGTATGCATTTTCGACGCTATTAATTAGAGCTGAGCGATGATCCAACTTCATCGCGATGTATCGTCCAATACTATCGAATATTAGGATAGCATTATAAATAGCATCTCTTAATATACTGATTGATCCAAATGACTCCAAATAAAAGGAAATTTCAATTTATATAATAGAAATATTCGTGTTCTTTTGTAAAAAAAAAAAAAAAAAAATAGTCAATTGTGTTAAAACACCTTTAATAAACCAAATCAACGGCAGCATGTTACAATTTATAATGCGATTTTCAATTTAGTAATTTTTTAAATTTTATCCTTTTTACTGCTGGCTTAAAAAAAAAACACTTTAGTTTCTTTCATTCTTCATTAAAAAAATATATAAAACCCGAGGAAAATGAGATAATGCCTTTAACATGCAAAATTAAGTAGTTTTAATAAATCCTGAATTCAAAATCTGATGTCTTAAAAAATTAATTCTGTATACGAATTACATAATTTTTTATTTTAATAGTATTATTGGCAGATTTAATTTAAATATGCTCTTGAATATTAACAATAGGTATGTTACATAACTAAAAGTAATCATTCAATTTACTATTTCAAAACTAAAAAAGACGAAAAGTAGCAATTTCGAAATGAGTAATGCATTAAAAATTTTAGAAATGATCATGATCAGATAAAAGAAAAATATAGCAATATATATATCATTAATATAAACTCAATGAAAAGAATAACCAACAATCAAATACAACACTGTGTTTCAGAATATTAAAATTTTAGCTAATTGTCATTTATTTCTAATTATTCCATCAACATTTTGGCATATTCTAAAATTTAAAATGAAAATAAAAAAAAAATTTAAATTAGGGGGAAATGAAATTATATAAGTTAAAAGATTGTAAAATCACCACTAAAATATCTTTACATTAAAAACAGAAAAATTTCACAAAAAAATTCTCAAGTCCAGGAATTTTTAAATCAATTCAAAATACTGTGCATTTGAAAATAAAAGAAAAGAAAAGGACTTGAATAAAAAAAACACTTTTAAACTGCATAAAAATGTGAAAAAAGCGCTCCTTATAATTCAATCGCATAAAGTGTAATAAATTGAAATAATAAAATGTATCCATTAAAAATATTTATTTTAAATAAAATATTGTGATAAGTAATGAAATTGGAAAAGAGCAATTTTTAAAGGATGAAAGAAGAAAACTTATACACTTTTAGAAATATAAAAGCACATACTACAGAAAAGCATGTGGATTAAAAAGAAGAGAACACATATTTCCCACCGATATGCAAAACAATGCCTTGAAATCCAAAATATTCATAAAACATTGCCTGGGCTGATTCGCAAGTCATGCAAATTCACTCATTATCGAATTCTCGAAATTACCCAAAATTCGATAAGTGTCGAAAATACAACATACATCGAAAATTCGATAAGTATCGGAAGTTCGATAAAGACCGATCGAACATTCAAACTAGTTTTGAAAGGAGTTCACCTAACAATTCAGCCACGAGGTGAAAATGGAAGTATAACAGATATTTTTAAATCCGAGCTGCGGATAAAATTGTGGATTTAATCTGAATGAATCCTTTTTGCTTTTATTTCTAAAGACAGTCAACAGCCTTCTGATATCTGCAATTATTTTTTCATAACGGTATCAGTTATGGAACAGAACATAATTCATTCCAAAATGATATGCTTAAAACAAGTATTTTTATATGTTAAAATATGATAGTATTTATGGAAATATTAACAAAAATTATGCATGAAGATTGGGGGAGGGGGGAAACGAAA
This sequence comes from Argiope aurantia, assembly GCA_026543865.1. Taxonomy (NCBI): domain Eukaryota; kingdom Metazoa; phylum Arthropoda; class Arachnida; order Araneae; family Araneidae; genus Argiope; species Argiope aurantia. Next base: position 26,615 of record JAPMOR010061382.1, on the reverse strand, counting down.
AGCAACAAAAATAAATACTAACCGGTAGGCAAACGAAATCTCAGATTTATTGTGAATATCGATTTATTATATCGTGATACACGTGAACTATTATTCATTATCAAGATATCGATAAATCGATATTTTTCAAAAACTGACATCAAAAAATCATTTTTTTGTTAAATTGAAAATTGGTATAGCCCTACTGTTAACTAAATTGAAACCAAAATTTGAAGCAACTACTATTTTAATTACAAGATCACATAACAGATTTTATTTATCTAAGTAATTACGATTTGAGTTCGTGTTTACCTGAATGAGAAAGTACAGAACGCAGAAACTCAACCTGTTGAGGAATCTTTTACTTGAGATGCTAAAACTGTGCATTGAATTTAGTCTGAAGTTCTGCTCACTGACAATCGGACTAACTTCTTGCGAATGGGTTTCATTCAAAATTTAACAGATCCGATAAGTGGTCTTGATGCCACATTTATAAATTTCATCCTTCTAGTTCCAAGCATTTTTTCAATTATGGTATTCACAGACAGATAATTACGAAAATATGGTTTTCGAATTCAAGAGTGGAGACACACGAGGATTTCTCAAAATCTCGAATTCTTTGATAATTAATGTTTTCTTTTTGTGCACTTTATATTCGAGAGTAAAAATGACCTGTTTCAAGACAAGATTTTAATTTAGAAAAGATGAATTGAAATTGCTATTGAGAACTAATACTTTCTTTCAATGGGCATCTTAACTATTTAGCATATTATTAGACATGAGCGATTAAAAAATTCAAAATTTTCATTCCTGTTTTTGATTTAATGAAATCTATCGACCTTATAAAGGAAAACTTCCTCGACAGCTTTCTGAATTTTAATACATTTTAAAATGACACACATTTGAAAGTATTGTTTATTGCTGAAACCAAAATTTCATTTTAATACTTCTTGTAAATTAAAGATTTTTACTGTGATTAATCAATTGCATGGATTAAAATTTTAAATATAAAAAAGCAAAATTAATTTTTTAACACTTTAAAAGCCGATCTACATTTGTGATTCATAATGATCTACTTAGATACAAGTTACATGTACATCAGCAACGGCTAATATGTTAGTTCAAGAAGTAAATTTGTAAAGTTGCATTTTATTTACGAGTCTGGTTTAAAATAGTTGCCTTATAGCATAAATAGCGTCTCAAATTTTTATTTTAACTTGCAATCACAAATTTTACAAGCAATATATTTTTTGAATAATAAATTAATCATTACCGATAGGATTATTTTTAAAGATTCTATAATCGGTGTATGTATTGATAAAAAATAAATGCAACAAAAGAATTATAGCAAAATTTAATTTCAGAGCACAACTAATTACAAAAAAAAAAGTCAAATAGGATAAAATAAAGGAGATTAGTCTCGAAAATCATAGATTTCTAATTTTAACCATAATATGCATTTTCAATGCACTTGGCACTGTTTCAGTTGTTGCGCTAACTCTTGAAGCATACGGAGTGCTTGGGAAGGTTCTAATCTTTCATTAGGCTCTTCCTGCCAGCAGAGCTCCGCCACTCGAGAAAAATTACGAGCGTAAACTTCGTCAGTGAAGGCAAACTTTGGCCTGGCTCCGTAATTGGCAACCTTGAAAAGAGAATGAAAATATAACCATTACATTTTAAACCTAAGAAAAATCAATACATTTATAATTGCAAAACATTTAAATTTTTGGACCAGTGCTTTAAAATAAGCAAAATTCCGTGTTCTCGTAAGTTATCAAATAGTCCTGTTTTACTATAATGCAACTTAGCTTTCACAATGGATATCAATATATGAATAACTTTTAAACTTAAACCAAACTTACAATTTCCTTAAATGATTTGTTTCGTAACGTGAATGTTTTGTTGTAATCATAATTAGATATTTATATTAACAACGGAACTATTTTGAATTCTATTGAAACAATGAAAAGTGTAGTTGCAAATTAAGTAAAAACTTTTAAAAATAATTTAAAAACCGGGAAAAAAATATCACGACAGTTAAATTTATATCATTGAAAATAGCATTTCATTTCAAGATAGCGCACAGAAATCGTTTTTATACCAACACTTTTGAAAGTTATCTCAACAAATGCAAGAATTTCACCTAAATTTTAAAAATTTATCTTAAAATCTCTCCGAGGTGCACTTTTCTAATTTCCAAATTATATTTGTACCCCATTGGTAACTCTAGATCAAACAGACATACATTCACTTTTATTATCAACAGAGAAAAATTCCATTGCCAGTGCAATTGACAGCATGTTATTGACTCGATCCTACTGCACGTAGGAAAAATGTTCTGTCAAGTTTGAATTGGATTTTCAGTAAAATAAAGATTTCTCTAGATAGAAGTTCCCAGTTAACTTTTGTACCCAAATATATTTAAATTTATATAGAGTGCAACAGCAGAATGAACGGTTTTAATTCCCTTGGATGTGATATGTGCAGAATATAGCGATTTTATTTCGGAGATTAAATATTATTACCAGAAGAAACATCTAGGCAAAGAGTTCCAATTATGTGTGAATAACTTAGAAAAAATAGCGATTGCGATGGGTGACGATTTGATTGATTAAATAAGTGCTGTATTTTGAAGTCAAGATTTGCTTGTGGAAGGAACTCGTAATTTTGAAATAGATAAAAAGATAACAAAATCCGTGCAACTTCTAATTAGTACATCAGGAGGTCGGTTGACTGTCATTACATTTAAAGGCCAGCATACAGAGGCAGATCAATGGTGGAATCCGATCTCGATTCTGGAGGTGGAAAGAATGAACAATTTTTAGAATATAGCATAACTTTTTTAGAAGCATGCAAATCATTTCTAAACTTTCACCATATTATTTCAAAATGTTCTTTTCATATTAGTTTTATGCTGCTACGATTAAATTTGCATCGTTTTCTTTATAAAAAAAATCCGCTTATTATCAACCCGCTGTCGCACTTTAATTAAAAAAATACGAAATTACTAGTCTTGCCTTGTATATGACTACGTGAGGATGTTCTCCGCCAAAAGGTACTTCTCTGCTGTAGACCTGCCATAACAAGACACCAAATGAATAGATGTCCGAAAAGGTGGTGGGCCGCGATCCGCGCAGCACTTCCGGAGCAGCGTAAGCTGCTGTCCCCACGATGTCATGCGGAGGGAAAATGCGAGAGTCTTGAGTGGCAGCGTCCAAATTGAAGCTGTGGCCAAAATCGCCGAGTTTGCATACGCCATGCGGAGTCACAATGACATTAGCAGGCTTGACATCGGCGTGGACTATGCGGTTTCGATGACAGTAACGCAGCCCGGAAAGAACTTGAATGCAGAAACTGAAAAGAAAATTAAATCTTTCAGTTTGAACACATAATTTTTTTGTTTCTCGTAATTTTTAATGTTTCCCAAAAAGTAAATAGTTTTTTGATTATCCCCTTGCCTTTTTTTTTCTTTTTCATTATTTAATTATACAACACCTTCCGTTTTGGGAATGTGTCTTGTGGATTATATGTAATTGTTGTATCGCATTAATAGTGCCTTTGAACATTTCAAGTTTGAGAAAAGTTAATTCAATTCCCTTAAAATTCACGCATCATTTAGGAGTTGTTAACATTTGATTGCGCTTTATTTTCAGCATGTTCCGATAGTCGACCGGTGAATTGTTTTGAAACGTGCAATTTATTATTTGCAATGTACGAAGTGAGGGAATATTAAACTAAAACGCATTATGCATGACGTATTGGGCTCATTAGAGAATTAAAAATGGTTTCAAATATAAATCCTGCAGTTATGTTGCTAGCATTTCACGTTGTTCACTTTTATTAGTTGACAGCTGCAACTTGAACGTCCCAAGGATATAAAAAGTAATTTAATACTAAGCAAGAATACAAAATTATTGCTTGCAGTTGTGTGTAGGGCTGAGCGATGACTTGTTAACACATCCTATTTGGGACATTCATTCTTATTTTAATTCCTATAATAATACTAGAGCTTTTGAAATACTGAAACGTTTTTAAATGATTTTAGCATTTTAAATTACTTTATACTTTTCACTTAATAGCAGATTTAAAATTTAAAATTGTTTAATTAGAGTTCGAGTCAGACTAGTCGTTGAATTTAAAGGGGCCAGGGAAAACCCAATATATTCATTTAAGGGGGGGGGATGAAATTTCATTTTTTTTTGGCAAGATTGTTAGTTTGCAATAGCTTCAAGGGAAAACGCACTTGGCAATAAGAATACGTGCCTGAAAATGACGACAGGGAGTTCATATTCAAAATCTATTTTTGAATAAAATGCATCTGTTTATTTAAAATATGCATTGGAAAAATAACGATATGGGGAATCTAATGTTTAAATGGTCCATCTTATCAAACATTACATAAAATGTGTACATATATTTATAAAATGTTTTCTCCTGCCTTCTTAAGAAGCAACATCATCATATCTTTTCCAAATTCTATATTGGTCATGTCCGAACTATAGTAAATTCTTGTTCGTGCACCCAAACTTATTCGTATCGGATTCAAAACATCTGCATTCCTGCAACTGTTGAAGTATTTTAGGTAGATAATTATACTATAAAAAAAATCAATTTTCGTCGGAAACATTGAACGTTTTATTAACTAATCTGGATTTCTGAAAACTTTTTTTTCTTCTTATAATTTTCTGAATCTAATTTCTACATTAATTTTATGTAGCCTACGTGATAAAAGCATTTGATCATTTAGAAAATGCCAGTCTAATGCAATCGATATAAAGTTGAATTTTTTTCAAGTATATTTTGACCCTGATTATGCCAAGAGACAAACAAAGGTGAAGTATCTCAAATTAGTACAACAAAATCCGACAGTTCTGGTCGTAGATACGACAATGAGGAAAAGGAAGAATCAATGGGAAATTATTTCATCAAAAGTTCCTAGCTTGAATATGATGGCCGCTCTAAAATTCTTCAGAGTACCGTTGCCAAATATAAATGCTTTTTCTGAATTGAAGGGGTTTATAAGAATAAGCAAAAGATTTTTTACTTTTTTTTTCATGTATTCTCTTGCATCGGTTGTGTTTTATGCATCAATTCTTTTCATACAATTATATATATATTGTAGAAGCATTGTTCAGTTTCAAGAAAATTAACTAATGAAGAAAACTAAGAATTTAGATTAGTTATTTTTTTAGAAAACTTTAGTTATTTCATTTTATAAAGCATTATTTTGCATATGTTATTACCCAATATTAGGCATTTATAATTTGGTGTAATTCTGTTCAATTAATTCATTTTCGTTGAAATTGAAATATTTTATAAGTATTGAAAAAAAAAGATTTAGAAGATATAGTCTTAAATTCGAACCAAATTCAAAGTAGTTAAAAAAGTATTCCTCGTTAAAGTTCGAATAAATATTTCCATGATCATGCTACAACAAATAATTTAGAGTTGCAATTTGTATTTCTATCTGTTACTACAAGCTATAATGGAATGCAACTAGAATAACTATTTTCCCTAGAATTAGAATTCAGTACAATTAAATCTCAAAAAGTCTCAATTTTTGAGTTCATTTTTTTTATCAATCTTAATGGTCAGTAAAAGAAACTGGGCATTTTTTTTTTTTTTTACTAATACATTTGCAAATTTTTAACAATGTGAGAAAAGGTCAATATATCAGTAAAAAAAAGCTAAACAATACTTAATTTCTTTTAATTAAATGTAAAATTGATTATTTCGAGTTATTTTGAAGTCAAATGAGAGAAATTGAGCTTGCCCCCTCCCTCAGTAAACCTCTGCCGCTGCCTTTGCTTCATTGAATGTGAAATGAAAATAATTTAATATGCATTTATTAAATATGAAATTCATGTGACTATTGATAGCCTTAATTTAAAATAAATATTGGCGAAATCAGTTTAGTATTTAGTGGTTGAGGTTATGGATCTTTAATTTTCCCAATTATTTCACAAATATAGATAGTAGGCGAACGGGTGATGACAAAAGGCAGCTAATTTTTATTTAATGTTAAAACTTTTCTAAAGACAGCAAAAAAATTCTTCGGGATTTTTAAAATCTGCTGGGATAAAGAATGTCGCCTCTCTTGAATGGCGCGATCTTTTGATTTTCAGAGGGGGAGGGGGCTCTTATTCTCGGGAAGCTTTCCCTTTGGTTTTCTAAATAGTGTTGCGATTTTTATTTTTTTTATTACTTATTTTTTATCGATAGTTTTTTGAAGCTTCAGAAATTTGGTACATCTTCTAAAAGCAAAAATGCGCGGTTCGTTGCATTTTGACGCCTAGGTATAAAATTTTTCAATTTTTTTTTTTTTTCCTTTTTTGTGTATTCTCTAGAATCAAGAAACTCGGCAAATAAGATACAATGTAATTACAGTTTGTCTTCGGAGCTATGATTCACAAATTTCTGACAAGAAAAACATTGTCAGAATTGAAAAATATATAGGGTGTATTGTTGATCAATCACGTAGTTAATGGTTTCACATTCATAGATACAGGAATGTCTTCAGTCAATAGGAGATGAATGTGATGGATAGCCAGCAACTCTTTTGCCCTAAACTTTTTAAATGCCACTTATCTTCATAGCTCCACTTCCAGATTATTAGCATGATCGTTTAACCAAAAAACATAATTTACATGACAGAATAATTACCCCCCCGGGGGCACCTCGTAATGAGGATGAGATGCTTCCGGCATGGTGGTTGGATCTCGTCACCCTGGAGGGAACACTAATAGGTGGGGGATCTAACTCCTCCCATCGATGACGGGACGTACTTCCTTCGGGAAGGGTTGTACCGTGGCCGGTGATGGCCCTTAGGACTCAACCACAGTCCCCACCAATTGCTGTTGCGGCGGTCCGGTCATTCAGATTTATGGTTTAAATCCGTGTGCCTTCGGGCGGGTCGGAGAGTTAGATGGTTGACTTGACAGAATAATTATGATTTCAATAAGAAAATGTGATTCCTAAGTATACATTCTCATTAAATAAAAGTATCCTAAATCCTACATTTTAAAATTATCTTTTACTCATTAAAAATGGAAAAAAAGATGAAATGGAATCAAAAAAATATATATTAAATCTGTCGCAGTAAAGTTGATCCAATTTACCTCACTCTTCTTAGAAAATCCAGCTCGCTTTTAGTGTCCAGGACTTGCTGCAAGTTACAATTCCCCGCAAACTCCATAAAGATGAACGTCTTGTCGGAGACTTCAGATATGTGAAGTATTGATACAAGATGTGGATGACGGATTTCGAGAAAATTTCTCTCCCCTACGCTAGGGGAGGTGTGGTGTGTCACCTTCATCGCGAATTTGGAATCTGTTGGAAAACAAAAAATATTTGCTTCATTTCATAGGAATATTTGGCGATTAGCTAATTCGGGGGAATATTATTCGAGTTTTAATTTGAATTAAATTTTATGTGCAACTTGATATTCAGCTTTCTCAACAAAATATTTTAAGCATTAAATTGTGAAATATTAAATCAATTTTATTTTGATAGCTTTACATTTGTTCTATTTATTTTGTACATGAATATTCCTAGTGGAATGGAGATCCATAACATCATAAAAGGCATTCAAAACTTGAGCGTCAATATCTGCGCATTCGTTTCCACGTAATTTGACTTTGTAACCTAAACTGAACAGATACCGCGCAGAATCTCCCTTCTTTAGCTTTCGATAATGGGAGCAATTCACGCGATTAAATATTTGATAAAAAAATGGTTTAAATTTCATTGAAATATTGAAATCTATTGTTAAAAACCATGCAAAATTTTTTAAAAAAATGTGGAAAATTTAGAAAAACCTCGTAGTGCCATTAAATAGTATTATTCATTTTTAAAATACAAAATTTAGTCTTGTGCAATAATGTTTTCGGAATTTATTCTGGGAACTTCAAGATCTTATTTAATTTTTTTTTATTAAAATATTATATATTCCTTCTAAAATACATCTGATAAATTCAGTGCTAAATGGTGAACGGTCTGCCCTGACACACACACACACGTATAAATGTATATTATTGCATATTCAAAAAATATTGAACATTATCAGTTGACTGTGATTGACGCGAGTTCATAATGGCGATCTCGGAAACTTATTCGATAAAATTAATATTACTACCCTAATATTTAAATAAACAAGCTATTTAATGACGACGTTTCGATTGCAATGCTTTTTGTTAAGCCAAATATTTTTTTAATTATAATCATCGCAACCTGAACGCAAAATTGTTTATTTTTCACTGGATGGATTGAAATTCGTAAATTCAAATTTGTTTCCAGCTTATGCGAATCAAAGAGAATACCTAAAAATGGGTGCAATATTCTTGAATAAAAGTCGATAGTGAAAAGAGAGTGTAATATGTCGATTTGAAACGTGTAATATTTTCTTTCTACATTAATGGTCAAGGCCTTTGTAAATACATCCCACAAGGGGAGGGTACGGGGTTGAAATCTGAGATCGGGATGAGATTTAGTATAATAGTATACATTTAGAATGTTCATTCATGAAGATATTAAAGAGCAATGGTCAGCCAATTTCGATAAAATGGTCCTCAAACTTTTGGTAAAGCTTATATACTGATAACTTGACTCCAGTTCCGATGATCCCGATAGCATGGTTGTCTTGGTAACCTTCTCGTATACGGAAGGTCAAGGTTCGAACCTGGCTCGGATTTTTTTTTCTTTAATAACTTTTATTCAATAAAAAAATTTATAAACACTCTTAATATGTTTTTAATTTTTTTCATCCAAAATAAATATTTATTCTCGAAATACATAATAAAATTAAAATTTTTAAAAATAAAATTATAAATACAGATGCATTTTTTAAAAAAAATATTTAAATTTAATTAACTATTTACAGATAGTTTAAATTAATATACTACTTATTTTTATGCAAGGATAAATGTTTATTCTTTTAATACTTAATTTATAAATTTAATGTTTAAAGGAAAAATAATTAAAAACGTAACATTAATGGCTACAGATAATTAACTTGCATCATTTTCAAATTCTTGGATTTTAATAATAATTAACTAATAATTCTAACTCAACGAAGCTGTATTTATATCAAAAATTGAAGGGAGCAGCTGATATTTGTTAAATATGTAATCAAAGTTCCCCAACTGCAGTAATCGAAAGAAATAGTAGAGAGCAGGTGTTAATTTATTGAATGTGTAGACAGATGGTTCAAAGCGTATTAAGCGTATACAAAATTCTTATTTAATCGAACATGATGAAATAAATTCTTGCGAAGATAGTGTAAAAATTCAATCAATTGTACACCATCAATTGTCATCACCAATTTTTAATAAGATAAGGTATGCATGGTACGAAGCCCAACTTTCTGATGAAAGATATTTTTAAATGCAAATAAAGTTGTTTTCCCATATTTTTCTTGAAGAAACCTTGCTCTTGTGGCCAATCACCATTTATCAGTTGTGAAAGATGTCGAAATATATTTTGTTTCCAACATTTTTACTATATTTACTATTCTGGTTCTTGTATATAATCGAAAGTAAATGTATATAGGATAATTTTTTAGAAATATTGAATAATTTTTTTTACGATGAGAGTATTTATAATTAATAATTATCACCATTTATGTTATATTTATTACTATTTTTTTAAATATTAAAGTAAAACTTACGTATTAAAATAATAAACATTCATACTTGCATAAAAATAAGTAGCGTATTAAAACAATCTGTAAATAGTTAAATTTAAATAATTTTATTTTGTTTAAAAAATGCATCTGTATTTATATTTTTTTTCTTTTAAAATTTTAATTTTATTATGTATTTTGATAGTAAATATTTTGGATGAAAAAATTAAAAATATTAATTAAGAGTATTTGTAAATTTTGAATTGAATAAAAGTTATTAAAAAATTCCTAGCCAGGTTCGAACCCTGACCTTCTGCATACGAGACGGTTACCTAGACAACCATGCCATCGGGATCATCGGAACGGCAGTCAAGTTATCAGTATATAAGCTTTCCCAAAAGTTTGAGGACCATTTTATCGAAATTGGCTGGCCATTGCGTTTTAATATTTTCATGAATGAACATTCTAAATGTATACTATCATTATACTAAATCTCATCCCTATCTCAGATTTCAGCCCCGTATCCTCCCTTTGTCAATCCATTTAATTTTATTGCGCAATGTAGAAAATAGAACACGGATCCTTATCCTTTATTAGAGAAATTGTCATTTTTTTTCTGCTAATGAATTAATTCCAATACCTGATACAAGCCTACAATTTTGGTGTTTGAACAACATGTAAAATTACATGCGATTTATATTTGATTCGATTAGATAGAATTCCAATTCTTTCCCCTGTACTTGATGAAATATAAAACGTATGTAATTTCAAGTAACTTTGGAGAAGAAATTTAATTTTCACAATACTTTACATATTTTATAAAAGAGAAAATATTAAAAATTTGTGATCCGTTGATAGATTAATAGAAAAATTCTTTATATTTTAGAGTGCCTTCGAAAGTATATTAATCGACATTCAAAACTGCATCTTATTAAGTCAAAATTGTTACCTTACCTTTATAAACGCACAGAGTAACGTTACCGAAAGAACCTCTTCCAAGAAATCCATTTTTGCGATCCAATCTGTACAAAGGGCTTTTCGTGGGTGTTGGATTCTGATAATTTGGCGACAAATTCATCGGAGATTTTTTGTTCAGTAAACAGGGCGAAAATGGCAACTGAGGCGATTTAAAACATCTGCGGAAAAAAATTGTTTTCATTATTTTAAAAAGGTGGAAAATCCATGTGTCTGAATAACAAAGCAATTTTTTGTTCCAATTTACATAACAAAATTTAAGTGTGATTATATCAAATATTTCATCGGGTACAAAAGATTATAGGGAGAAATCATACTTTTTCTCATACGTATGCAATAATTAGATGCCGATTCGATTATGAAAATCTAATTAGAATTGTAAAAAGCCAATTCCAATGGATTTTTTCTGTTTCATGTTAAATTTAAAATTTTATTAAAATTAAATTAAAATTCATTTTTATTAAATTTAATAAATTAATAAAATTCAAAATTTAATTAAAATTCATATAAAATCATATGCATTTTTATTTCTAGAGCATTTTGGATTGGTGATATTAGCTCATTGGAGCTCATTTTAGGAACAAATGAATCAATGCTATTAAATTTTTTTAACGAGTAAGCATTAAAGACAAAAATGAAACTATAGATAAATTGATTATGCACTAGGAAAAAATATAGAGATAACTGTTTGCTAAATATTACAAAAAAAAAAAAAAATTACTGGATTTTCCTAAAACCTTAAGTAATAAGCAATCTGGCGTAAAATTAAAGTTGGCTAAATTATGAATAGCAATCTCTGTAAATTTAAATATAATGTGCAAAAGTGTTCTCAAAACTCAAAAAATTAGAATTGGTTCTCAATTGAATAACTGCATCCAGTTTATAAATATTCTCATAAAAAAAATCAATTGACCGCCATCATCATTGCACATTTAACGGCAAGACATCGCTGAATCACGACTTCTCGTGGTCCCACAAAATTACATAAATATTTGCTTTATTTTCTAACAATAAATTTAGTTCAAATTTCACTAATGAGCATAAACCATTTTATTTGGAATTTTCTTATCTATTTTGTTTAGAAAATACTGTATTTTCCGAAATTGCTTGAAATACTGAAAATAAAAAAGATGTTAAAATACTAATCTAAATAAACAATTACAGGAATGCATTTAAATTTTAGTCGATACTTTTTTTGCCAATAATTATTCCACCCAAGCCAAAGGGATTGGTCAAGTCTGAAAAGACGATCAAATATTTTTTAACAATTTGTGAGCATTACAAATGCAACCGACTGGTTTGCAAACAGCTATCAAAAAGTAACATTTATATTGAATAAAAAAAGTTCCAACAGGCATTAAAAGATTGTCAGACATTTATAAGAGAAAAATATTTATGTAGGGGCACATAAACAAAGATGTAACATCAGTCGTCTTTCCAGAGAAATACGAAGGAAAATAACATTGAAGAATTGTTGGATTTGGGAAAATTTCTGTGCAGCAATAGGTTTTTGTTTCCTATGCCGATGTAGATATGATGTTAAATTCTATAAATGCAATAGATTAAACAAGAATAACAGATAGAAATAAACCTATTCTTTAGAATGATATTGCATACGATAAAAAGTATGCACAACACTTTGAGATAGCAGATAAGCAGTTATGAGGCTATTAATTGAAGTGGGTGTGTTATGTTGCTTGGAAATATCGACAAATATTTCCGTGCAAACATGTTTGTCACCAAGAAATGAATATGTAATTGGCTAGGTCTTTAATCTTTGGAATGGAGTCGAACATACTGATATCTGCTGTAGATTTAGTTTAGTTATATTAACGTCCCGTTTTAAAGCAACACAAGGGCTATTTTGGGACGGACCTAGTAATTTTGAACCGCGGTCAGATGACGAGGACGACACCTGAGCTGGCACCCGCCTCTCCGCTCCACACCACAGCAGTGGGAGGACGTTTGGCATGACGGATTTAACGTGCAACAGACCCCCTTACACGACGGTTCTTCGGCGGAATCGGGTCTCGAACCTGAAACCCTACGGCTCACAAACCGAGACCTTACCACCAGGCCACTGCGGCCCTACATCTGCTGTAGAAGCATACATCAAAGCAATTGAATGGCCGCGATTTCTTATTTGAGCTGTCACACAAACTTTCCAGAAAATCACTTATGAAAGTTACGCGAAATCTTTTTTCTTACAAAGGGTTCAAATCTTATATACCGGAGGTTATATAGACATAAAGCAGATTTACATATTCATGTTACAGAGCAAACTAACCATTGATGAAGTCATTCGATATAGAGTGACAGAGAGAGCTCAAACGTTCCTAGTTGAAATATTTAGAGTCTTGAGAATCGACCAGCAACATATGAAGATGCAAATCAATAAAAGTTCAACATAACAGTAAGAGGAACCAAAAGTAAGTTTTTTTTTGTATGGGAATTGCTAACAGATGACGTTCAAGTCTGTTCCTATGAACACTGATTTATTTTGGTAAATCTGACTTATCCTTAATGTCTCTCTCAATTTATTTAAGTAATTATACAATTAAACAGAAAGAAGCATTTTTGTGGAATTAAATTTACACTGTCCTTTAAGAATTCCAAACTTTTAAACTTACAGATTATATTATATATAATTTTTCAGTTTGCTGTAGCTAAATTCTTAACACTAGTAATAAGGGTACAATTTAAAATATTTAAACAGGATTGTTGTTATCTAATTAAACATATCGTGACTAAAACATTTCGTTTTGAATATTTCAATCCAATTTTAACATAGTATTTTTGCTATGTGTTCACAGATGTTAACAATATCTTTTGTTAATATCTGTCAAAAATACGGCTGGGATAAACATCTGGCGATTCTGGAATAATTCTTTAGTCTTTAGCATATTTTTAATGTAATAAGCGAATTTGATATACATCAACAATATGCAACAAAAGTAAAATAAATTCGTGAACTGAAATTTGTAGCAACTATATTATATAGGATGATTAATAGTCCAACATTCACCTGCATGACATGTCCAATTGTGTTGCATCAATTATGTTACTCGCAGATGGTAAATTTTAAAAATTTTAAATAGTTGCATACTCAGTACCTACCGATTGGCTTTAATTTTTCTTTAATTATTTCGATTTCCACTGCAGTGTGAATTCGTCTAATATATTCTAATTTGAGAATGCACAGAGATATTTATATAAAATTTTCATATTAGTAAGAATTGTTGTTAATACTTATGAAAAGTTTCAAGGAAAGTAGAAAAAAAAAATGACATTCATTTTCGGTCTGCTTAAAAAGCGATTGCTTGGAACAAGTTTTTTTTTGTTCAGATGGAAATGTGACAGCAAAAAACAGCTAACTAAAGAACTTTCTTCTTTATTTTCTGATATCGGATATTTCAAAATAGTTGTATAATTTTATAAAATAGAAAGTAATAAATGGATATTCGCCTATAAATTTAAGTGTCGCGTATTTGATCCGAGTTAATCTTCCAATTGGCGGTATGGGTGAATATTTAATGATTAGCCGTCGCTTTTGCCTGTCAAGAAAACCATCATAAAAGGACGGAGTTCAATAGTTGTATGTTATATACCCTGCTTAACTGAACATTACTTAATAAAAATTTAGTATTTTATGAAATATTGTCGAATGCTATTTAAAGCACATTGAATATATATATGGAATGAAATTTAATTTTTGGCAGGTAGTATCTTGATTGATGCTCAACAAAAACAGATGAAACATTTTGTATGAGGTTCGATCATATCTATATCTATACTTTATAAATAAAGCTCAGTGTGTGTGAGTGTGTGCGTGCGTGTAAGTTGGCGCTCTACAGGCCAGGTCATTTGACCTACAGCTACCAAATTTGGTACATGTATACCTTAGAGATCGGGAATGTACACCTGGGGTCCCTTTTTTGCATTTTTAATTAGAATTTTAATTATTAATTAAAAACTAACTTTCCCGCCAAAAAAATCTTTCATTTTCCCCACCGCCAAATGAGTTAGGCTTCAGTTTTTTTTTCTTTTTCTCAACAGTAATGAGGCTAAGGTTAACATTTTTCAGCCGATTATTTCAAACGATTCATTTTATTTTCTTAGAGTTTGATGCATTTAAAATTAAACATTGTTAATTAATCGATCTGTTCATGATGAATCTGAGAAAATTTTGTTGACAAATTCTTGAGATATTACATAAATTAAGAAAGATATTCATTAGTGCCCATAAAGTTTAAACGCTCAGTGACTCTGTTATCAGTAATAATATTATAAAAAAATGCTTTGTTTCAGCAAAAAATATTATATTAATTGCAGATTAATTCTTTCCATTTTAATTTAAAGCATAAATTCCACGAGAGGCAACAGAAAATTAGAGAGATACATATTACGTTATGACTGAAGACCTTTATAATATTATGAGTGAATTATATGACTATCAAAATTTGAAGTTTTAATATATTTTGATGAAGAATCTATTAAAGTTGGAATTGCGTAAAATATTTAATTATTAAAATTTAAACGAACATTAAGATTGGCGAACCGGCTGGTCGCCAAAGGCGGCTAGTTAAGTAATAAAAGAACCTACCCATTCCCAATATTTTGCAAAAACGTGCCATCAATAATTTTTTTAGCTTTCAGATTGTTCTTCGCAGGACTGCTCGGAGAAACGTGGATCGTAGGCAGGTTTTCCATCTCGAATTTTCTTCCTCTCAAGTTGATTCTTCTTTTGCTACCTTTCGATTTCGAAGGAAAAAGATCCATGAAATTTTCGGATGCCATGAGTCTCGAGAACGAAGCCAGTCTCTCCCTCCTCGGCAGTTTCGGCGTAGTTTGAGGGCTTTTGTATGCATTCGGTGATCCCGCAGCCAGTGACGAATGGGAAGGGGATGGTGACAGAGTGAGCACTGGATCCATTTTATGAGCTGCTTTTTAAACTATTTAGAGAGAGTTGAAGACAAACTACGTTGTGCAAAGATTAGATAGATAAGCTAATAATAGCAATAATAAACAG
The DNA here is from genome assembly GCA_026543865.1 of Argiope aurantia. Taxonomy (NCBI): domain Eukaryota; kingdom Metazoa; phylum Arthropoda; class Arachnida; order Araneae; family Araneidae; genus Argiope; species Argiope aurantia. The sequence goes on along the minus strand of JAPMOR010061382.1, from coordinate 11,013 downwards.
ATTTAAGAAATAACAATGAATGATTATGTTTTTAAATGAAGTAATTTTAAATGAAGAATGAAATGAAGAAGACACTATTAAAAAATACATTTCTACATATATTTATCATATATCGGGTATACCTAGAAAATAATAAAGCAGCAATTTTCTGTCGGTTCCAGTGCCTTCCAGAGCTTTTCGAGTCTAAATCGAATTACATATAGACGGCAAGGCCTGCAAATTTAGAAAAGAATTGCATACAACCTTAAGAGATTTTGCCTGGCCTTTAAACCTAACTTCTGCTACCTATTCAAATATAGTATAAATTTGATAAGTGAATATAATGAGTGTAACAAATTTGATGTTTATAAACCAAAATATTTATTAGATATAAATTGTACAGCTTTTATGTGGTTTATTCTGTTATGACCACACGGTAATTTTTCGAGCTCTTAAAAAGTTTTACGAAACACGTCTCTGATTACTTACTAAATAATTTTACATTTAATAATAGCCAAGAGAATCCGACTTACTTGATGAAAGCTAAAAAAATTGTATAAAGAACCCAAGTAAATGGGAGTAAGAATCTGCCCACTTGATTAGTCCCCCCCCCCGAAATAATGCTCCAGTTCTAAAAAATATATTCAAAATTCTATAAATTAAAAATTTTTATTACTGGAGTCTGATGATATGTAAACTTTATAAATTCTTGACTAAAGATAATATTTCTATGCTGTATTCTTGGGCTTTATATGAATGTTCCAGAATGCAATTCAGTTTCGGAAAAATCAATTTTTTGCTACTATTTATTAGCTGCTATACTATTACTTATCCATCCTTCGACAAATAATGCTACATATAAGAACTAGAGTTGTGTGAAATTTCCTAATGAAGTGCAATCTTGCCAAGATAACGTATTTTCTTTAGGGAAAGACATTAAATATAAAAGCACATAAATACTCCCAATTTGTGCTTTTTGTTGAAGCCTTTCATTGGACAAACATTCTTTATATAAAATTGCATGATCATTAAATATCGTACAATGTTGGTAGAAAAAAATTACAGCATTTTGAGAGCTATATTCCAATAAAGGCCAACAGAACCCCCCCCCCCCCCCCCCCAAATAAACACTCGAGATCAAAAGTTTTTTTTAAAATTTTAATTTAAATCTGTGTGTACCATATGCTAATTTATCAGGCGGGTTATTTAAAAGCAAGGAATATAAATAAATATTTTTGTAAAGACTAAAAAAATTCTTGCTTTTATAAAAAAATTTACAATTTTTTTTAGAAGTTTTGAAAAACGATAATTTTATTACGACTTTTTATAGAATCTCATTAATTCTGAACGTTTCCGATACACAAGATTTACCAGCTGCAATTGTGCCGTTAATTTGTTGAATAATTTTTCCAAACCAGTAGTAACGGAAGATATTTTTATTCAAGATAAAATATTTCTTAGACCAGCGATTCTCAACCTGTGGGGCGCCCCCCCTAGGGGGGCGCGAGAATATCCAAGAGAAAATATTTAAAAAAATTATTAACTCACTGAAAGAAAATCACACATACACAAAGAAAACAAAATACATTTTGACATATTTAATAACTTATTAAAGTAAAACAATTTACTAAATCAAAACTTACGTAATCAAAAACAAGTTTAATAATTATTAGTGACTTCCTGGGGCCTGTCTTGCAGAGCAAAGTTTTATAGATTCAGCGATCTCGTTTTTATATAATTTACTACGGTTACAACCGTAACGCAATATTCAGGACTATATACCAGGACTTATTTCTTTAGAAGCCAAAACTTCTCTGTGGATCATGCAATGTGTCCAGACGCACTGAGGCGATTTTTGTTTTACAAGTGCTTGTATACCTTGGAATCTTCCGGACATTGAAGAGCCCCATCGGTGCATATTTCGACAAATTTTTCCATTCTATGTTTGTCTCGTTCAGGAAATCATTTAAGATAGCAAATAATGCTAGCGCTGTTTTGAGTTCTATTGGTTTGCAGAAAAGTAACAGTTCTACTACTGATATATTATCACAAAATTGAACATAGTAATAAAAATGTTCATTTAATTGCCTATCTATTGCTTCATCAATCTATAATGAAAACAATTTGTCACGCAACTTCGAGAAAAGCTGACACTGTACATCTTCAGCTATATCAGCAATTTGACTAGCAACAGTATCATTTGAAAGAGGTATGGACTGCAATTGTTTGGAGATAATATTTCAAAACAAAATTTCTACAATCTCAATTGCTGCTGTCAAAATAAGCTCTTCACCAATGGTGTTGGTTGTTTTTTTTTTTAAGTCTGGCTATTTTATATGAAACTTTGTAAGATGCAATTAAAGCTTTTTTTTTTATTCACAGACAATGTTTCTTTAAAAAACAATTTTTGCTTTTTATACGATTTTAATTTTAATTCGAAGAATTCTCTGGGTTTATTGACGTACTCAAGATGAAGCATTTCCAAATGTCGTTTAAGTTTATTAGGTTTCAAGCTGTTTGCGGCCAACATTTTTGTGCAAATGATACACAGGAGCCTTTCTTCATTTACTTCAGTGCTGGTAAATCTAAAATTTAAGTATTCTCGAGAATATTTTCTTGATTTTCTTGATTGACTGTCGTCTAATGCTCGCTTACTTCCACCTAAAAATTTATCCACGAGATTGCATAAATCTGCTGTCGTGAATATTTAATATGAATTGTAATTAACACGAAACCATATATAACATACACATTCACGATAGATTAGATAGCGATAAAAGGATCGACTCGAATGGGACTGGCTGGAATTGAAACCTGCGTTATCGAATATTTTCCTTTTTCCTATGAGAAAATATTTGCTCTGCGCATGCTCGAGGCAGCATCCGTCGTGTGGATTCCCTTCCACAAACTTCACTTATTTTTTTCTCTTTTGTTTAGTCATGCTTCTGTTTTATATCCTTTATTATTCGAAAAAATGTATTCCCAGTTTCTAAATTTAGCTCACCCCGTCTAGGTTAACTTTCATTAACGAATTTTTTCTACTTTCATATTCTTTTAACGTTATCTACCTGTTTGGCTTTCATTTCAAATATAATATTTAAATTTTCCCCATTTTCATTCGCTCTATCTGTTAACCGCCCGCTTCGCAAAATGCAAGATGTGGTTTCTCGCCAACGTTGGCAGGCTTTTACTCTTGTTTTGGCAGTTAGTTAAAAATTATTTAAAAACAGAATCCAAAATACTCAATATACATTGTTGTATACTTTTTATTGTAATCGGGGGGAGGGGATGAAAATTATGATTGAAAACTGGGCCACGAATACTGAAAGGTTGAGAAACGTTGTATTAGACAAGACTGATATTTCCAATCGAAAATTCACCAATAATGAACACTAAACCATTACGTAAAGCTTATTTTCATCCCAAGATAGCATATCTTAAAATAAAATTTTAAATTTATGAAGAAATCGACAGACATTGCACGGACTTGATAAAAAGTTGAAATTATTCATCATCTTACAACACAAAAACACTTCCACCCCCTTTGTCTTAAAAATGTTGATAATGAAATATATCACATTGTAAGTATCTTGCAAAGCTGAGTTTTTAAATATAAATTCTGAATTTGGATTCGAAATCAGGACTTTATATTAAACACTAATCAATCAGTTTAATAGTCTTTTCTAAGATTTTACAGCGTGCTGATTAATAATGAGGCACATTACATCAAACTTGTCGTCAAACTTAAATATCAGAATTTGTTTGCTGCGTAATACTGAAGCGGCGAGGTGACTTATTTAGGACTGAGTTGTCCTTAGATTTAGATTAATTATATCAATGTTCTGTTTAGAAACAGCACGAATCTTATTACTTATACTTTCGAACCGACGTCACCTGACGAGGGCGGCACCTGAGGCAGTACCTCCATCTTTAAAGTTTGGTCCCATGCCAGCAGTAGGATGTTTGTTTCCCGGAGGTGTTATTTCATATCATGGAGTCGAAATTATGATTTTGCAGCTCAAATGGCGCGTTTATAAAATGTTAAAGAAATTAATAACAGTATTTGCAATGTGTGCAATATTAAATAAATTTGGGGTGGCAGAACAAATTGAATTGCGCCTTTTTTCCTTTAATATTGGCCGCGAGTTAAATTGCACTAATTCTTCCGAACTTTTATTTAATATATTTGATGCGATTTATTTTGAAGCTTTAGAGATTTATGCTTCCTTCAACTATTCAATGGATAAAAGTTATTCCAAATAAATAATAGAATTATATACGCAAGTGTTAGTTTATTATAAACTAACGCTTATATTACTTGGTTAAATAATTTAAACCAAGAATAAATTCCTTAATTTAGATTTACTTCGTTAGCGATATTATCGGCATTTACTTAGGTTTATGAAGTTCAAACACTTTATCAACTATAGGAAAATTTAGTTTAGTTTTATTAACGTCCCGTTTGTAGCAACACTAGGGCTATTTTGGGACGGACCTCGTAATTTTGAACCGTGGTCAGATGACGAGGATGACACCTGAGCTGGCACCCTTCTCTCCACACCACACCACACCACACCACACCAGCGGGAGGACGTTTGGTCAGGACGGATTTAACGTGCAACAGACCCCCTTACACGACGGTCTCGAACCTGAAACCCTCCGGTTCCAAAGCCGAGACCTTACCACCTGGCCACCGCGGCCTCAACTATAGGAAATTTAATTCTTAAATTTGGTTATTTTAAATTATCATTTCCCGTGACACGTCATTCTGTAGAAAGCATCGTTAGACGGTTATTAGAGAAGCCATATAATAGTGAAAACTCTTACATTAATTTTTAGGAATTATAACACACCTATAATTATATTGAAATTTCCCTAAGCACTAAAAGTATCCTTATGCTCATATACGTGAGATATCAGAAATAAAGTTTTGTTTGCAATTTTGGAGGATTATTGCTAACATGATTTCACATCTGCACATGAAATTTGTAGACTCCTTGGCAAGCAGTGAAAGTCCTTTTTAGATTCCCGAGTATTATATTGAATACCTATTAAGCATTTAAAGTGTTTAAAAAACTGAATATCCCGCCCCATGGTATATACGTTCTGTCATCCACTTTCTGAATACAAGGAATACAAAATTGAAATTCACGGATAAACTTGCGATGTTAATGAACAGAAAGCGACGAGTTATTCAAATAAGCGATGCGTTATTAGGTTGGTACAAAGTTTAAATAAAAGACACTGAAATGTTCACGATGAAGAAAAATGTGGGCGGCAGTTAATGATTAACGACAATTTCTTTACAAAAATTTAATAGAGTAAGGGAATTCAAAGATTCACCGTTAAAGATGCACTGCCAATGCATTTTTCCTCGCATCTCTCGTTCGCAGGGGTGCACAGGCGGCATCGTTCTACTACAAGGGCATTCTAAAGCCCGTGTCCTGCTAGGCAAATGCTTCGACAATGGTGGCAATTATGTTGAAAAATAGCTTAGGCACCGTGTTTCATTATGCAATAAAAGCAATTTTCTAATTTTTTTTTAATTCCTTAATAGAACTTAGTTTCTGGATACCCTTGATATATCTAATTATGTATTTTATTACTTTTTAGAGTGCAAAGAATTGGCATACTATTTTATAATAACTAGTCATTTCCTTTCAACACCATCATATATTCGATTTATCCACCAATTATAGTTTTAAATCATTTAATGATAAATCAAGTATCTATGTCAAGTGCATTTAGATTTCGAATGCAAGTGAAGTTCATGATCTATTTTGTAGTTAAACCGTGCCGAAACTAGATGAAACAATGTCGCAAATCTATGAAATTAAAATAATTTTATAACAAAATATTAAAAAGCACATTTATAAATTAAGAACACTACAAGAAGAAATCATATTTCGCTTGAAAAAACCAGTCTCCTTTAAATAAAGGAAAATTAAAATGCAATTTATATCCAATTAAAAACGGGAGACAAACAGCTGAATCAAAATATTTAAGACGCAACGTAACTTACACAGGCATTAAATCAAAGTCTATAGTTAAACCATCGCCACTGCGACTGAAAGTTAATGGTAGCTAGTTATAAAAATAATGTTTATTTGGAAATGCCTAGTGCATAATCGTACTGGAATAATATCGAACCGACGATTTAGGGAGAAAGGCCAAGGTTCAGTAAAAGGTTTGGCAGAGCAGTTTTTGGCCTGAAGGTTCCATTTGCTTTGCCAATTCTGGAAAAGCCCTTTACGAATAAAAGACCGCAGATTAGCATAAGGAATAGTATGTCTGTAGGCGAAGGCATTTGTTGATTTCACAGTAACATTCATTGTTTTATTTCTTTGAATTCTTACGTGGGAAGGAATCAGAAAAGAATTTCAAAACCATTTTGCAATGGATTATTAAGTAAATTCTTAATGTCTGAAATGTAGGCATGGTCGTGCGATCTTCAAATGAGGGCACGAATGGAACTCTAAAAATCGGAATAAACTATCGTGTTTTTTTTAATTTATTCCTCTGAGGTAAAAACTAATGTAAATTTGTATAATTTGCGATTGATAATATTGTCACAAGCAAAAGTACAACCAACGCGAGATTCAGCTTTGTAACCATTCGTATACATAGGAATATAATCATTGCGCATATGTCTGTCAGCAGAAAAAAAAAGTGCCCTGAAAATGAAATCACGAGTATTAAAATTCATAACTTTGTAAAATGGATGAAGCAAAACAATGCCAGTTTGATATCAAGGTGGTATACGAAAAAACTGTCATTACACATTTCAATACTATGGGAAGTTTCTCGACATACGTATTCCCAGATAAGGAATGCAGGATCTGCAGGCGTTGAATAATGGAACATGGCTACAATTTAAAAGTATTCTTCTTAAAGGATGAGACTTGTTTGACAAAACATGGAAACAGGAAGAGAGCATGTCGCGTTTAGAAGACAACAAAAGGTCTTAAGTTTCTACATGTAAACTACTCATCAGCGATGCTCTAAGAGCACAGCAGCATATAGGAAGAACCTGGCGATGAACGGAAATGATGCGAGTTGAACCACATGCAACACAGCTGTAATCCAGTTTGCAATTAATAACGGTGCGATGTATCCTAAGCAAGTAAATGTGATCAGCACACCAAGCAGTACTGACAGAACTGGAATGCAACGATCGCAGGCACTTAGTCCATAATATATGGAATAACACTAAAGAATACTTATTTAATAAAGTTCATTAATATGGCTCAATTCAAATGATATCCACAACGCAGATTGATATCCATAGTATCGAATATTTAATAGACTATGTATACTAACATTCCACGAAACAAAGAAAAATAAAATTCACTTCTTTGCTGATTTTAAATTCACTGAGAGCATTTAAAACTACTGACTTTTAACAGAAATTTAAATTATAGTTCATTTAGCTGACTCATGAATTAAATGTCAACTAATGCAAGTCTCATCTCATCCTATTATGAGTGCCCTGCAGATTATATATCTCGCAGAAAAATTGTTCATTACATATTCGACTATCAGGCTGTTATTAGATATCTTGTAAATAATACAGTTGATTCAGGTATTTCACTTAAATTACTAACAAGATGAGTCTTCTTAGAAGCAAGGCAATCAAGAGTGTGTAGAGTTCTATTATATGGAATCAAAATAATGTATCGCTGTAAAATAACCGAGTTTTTATATAATATGATGCTTCAGTATATGAAAAAGAACTGGTTTCAGATATTTTACATAATTAAAAATTTAAAATAAAAACAATAAATTGACGGTAGCTATTGGCACATTTATTCTGTATATTCATAATAATAAAGACAATTTCGTATTCAATACATACCTTTAATATTTTTATTTAATGAAAAATTAAAAAAAATGCTTACCATATATATGTTTAACTGTTTATTTCTTTTCACAGTATTAAAAACGCACTACACACCATAGACAATGTAAAGGTTATCGCTCCCAACAAGCACAAGAAAAATTTTGTGCGGTTAGACATATTTATTTACTTAATAAATTTCCACACTGTAGCGAGAACTAACCATTTCTTCCTCAAGAAAAGCTTCGAACTAAATATATAATTGATGTAACACGAAATGCACCTTACTGACTTCGATTCAAAAAAGTTACTGCTCCACCATCTTTAAAAGAATCGATCTGTAGTCACCGCATTGCAAATAAAATCTAAAATAAGTTTTCAAAAATATTTAATGACGTTTTTAATTCATTGCCAAAAAGAACATTACACTAGAGTTATTTGTTTCGCTGCTCACGAGGGCCTTGCACCATTTCCTGGATAAATACTGGAGGACAAAAGTCATTGGAATGAACTATGCTTCACATTATGAATGCAGCAACAAATGACTCATTCAAACATAGCATAATACATATTAATACAGCGTGCAACCTAGGATAATACACCTGTGTTTTTAGTTACTCACTAACAAAAGTTCAATGACGATATCAAGTAACAAAAAGCTTGAAATCATGCCACAGTAGGAAGTTAAGGTTTAAGGTTTCAGCGAATGAGCCTTTCTTAGTTCAAAATTCACAGGATAATCGCCGAATATATCTGAAGACATCTTCAATGAAATAATTTAAATATGAGTAACACATTTTAGACAATACGTTAACAAAGACGGGAACAATTTTCAGAATTGCATCATAGTCAGATAACGAGAAAAAAAAATATTCTCATTATCACTTATCAGTCAGGGACTTCAATCTTTGATCTTATAAGAGGTGAAATATTTCAATTATTATTCTATTAATCCTTTCTCAGTAATAGTTTTCTACCTCATAGTATTCGCATTACAAAATGTTACTATGGTGTGGCAAAATGATATACAATGATGTGCTTACTTTTACAGATTAAGTTCGGACAACGCAATTTAACACATTGACTGTCCTGTCACCCATAGCAAAAGTTCTCATTCATTGTAGCATTTGATGCCAATAGAACACGCCCATGTTTAACTTCTCATTCTTAAACGCCCATTCTTAATATCTCTTTATTTTAGCAGCTTGTTTACTGTGTGAATCTGTGATCCACTCATACTATTCTCTTCATTTAAGAGATAAAAAAAAGTAAGCATATTGTTAGATAGTGGTCCGAATCACAGACATGGGTCAAGGCATCGAATGTGTTTAAAATCGTCTTAAGCTCCGAATGTGTGGAGCGATAAAATTTTAATGAGAAGTTAGGATGTTCAATTCTACAATGTGTGGTCTCACAAGCAAATCGAAAATTTATTTATCCGAAAGACAGACAGTAAAACTATTGTCGCTTCGCTTTTCTTATATTCTAGTACAATATGTCATAATATAATGAAGAAAACCAAGTATGGGTTTTAATTGTCTCTTTATTGATTCCAAAATTCACAAAGTTTCGATTCACAAATGTGCATAGTTTTGGTGAGAAGATCGCATATCAAATTTCATTTGTCTAAATCACATTCACAACTATACAAGAGGTCAAGTCTGATGAATTGGGTCCAAAATTTGATGCAGATTTATACTTGTAATGATAACCCCTCTGGGGGCACCTCGTAATGAGGATGAGATGCTTCCGGCCTGGTGGTTGGATCTCGCCCCCCTGGAGGGAACACTAATAATAGGTGGGGGATCTAACTCCTCCCATCGATGACGGGACGTACTTCCTTCGGGAAGGGTTGTACCGTGGCCGGTGATGGCCCTTAGGACTCAACCACAGTCCCCACCAATTGCTGTTGCGGCGGTCCGGTCATTCAGTTTTATGGTTTAAATCCGTGTGCCTTCGGGCGGGTCGGAGAGTTAGATGGTTGACTTATACTTGTAATGATGACAAATTTTATTCGCTCACATTTATTGAGTTATCATATTCGCATAGACATCGGCAGGCGAATGAAAGATAAAATTTCCGCAAATGGATTTTATCTAAAATTTAATAGAAGCCTGCAGTTTTGATTGGAGGACTGTTTATTGCATGTTTGAGTTATCGCGTTAGCAGACCGAAACGTATATAATTCCAAAAAAAAGTTTGAGAGATTTTTCAAAATTTCTATGTTTTGTCTTATTTAATACTTTCTTTCTGCATACTTCGTGAAAATAAAAATAAGATTATGATAGAAATTTTCAATTTTTTAAAAACATAAATTTTTATTCGAATGTCAAAATTTCATATTTCTTTCAGGCTTCCGAAAATAATTTAATAATAAAAACAAAACTTAAAATGAAACGTCTTTTTTAAGCAATTTTAAATGAATTCATTTTAAAAATTTTCTTTATCTTTAGTCTCTTTAAAATTGTTAATAAAAAAAAGTCTGAGAAGTAAATATAAAAGTTGCCATATTTTATCAAAAGTTCACCAAAAGATAATAAAAACCTTATGGATTTTTTTACCTCCATAAAGGCCGGTAGTTTTAGAAGTTCTGATTATTCATATGATAAATAAATAACAAAAGCAGTTTCAAAACATTCCTCCGAAATTTCTTTCTTTGATAAAATTTAGATTTGAATCGTATTTAAATTTTTCGTATTCACTTTTAAAGTTTATCCTTAAATATGCATCTTCGTAATGATCGTGTGTATAAAATCAGAAAAAGTAAAATTTGAAATCTTTAAAAAGCGTATTTTTTCTATTTTTAAAATGACGTTTTAATGACGATATTGGTTCTTGTATAATAATAGAATCTGAAATCATTGAGAAAAAGCGATTTTGATTCATTTTTAATGAAACCTTATTTGAAATGTACATAACTATTTTTTAGAGAATAGTTACTACTTAAGAAATAATTATGTGAGAAACTGGCAGCTCTCACTCCAATGGTCCTTTTTATAAAGTATTTTGTATGAATTTTTCATCTTGCATGTCCCATTTTACAAACTTTATATTAGCCAATGAAAATTGTCATAAAAACATTTAAAATTAATTTCGCGGAATTTAATTAGATTCATACACTACTTGATGATAAATATTTTGGAACAGACCCTAAAATTTTCAAATTTTGTTAGGCGACGAAGGTTTAACCTGAACCA
>JAPMOR010061381.1:25703-48299 GCA_026543865.1 Argiope aurantia | reverse complement strand
TTTTGTAATTGAACTAAAGTTTAATTTTACAACTGAGCATCGAAAAAAATTTTCAACTTTGCATTCATTTTTAAAATATCTGCTCTATCTTGTAATATAATTAAAAATATAACAATATATGATTGTTTTTATAACTTTAAAATTACATTATTATTATAATAAGCTGAATTGTAGTTGAATCAGAGAAATTTTCACTGGATAAGTTATATGATAGATCATCTGAAACATTTCAAAAATTAAAAAGAAATATTCAGTAATATACATAAAACTTTATTGCTGAATGATTCTATTCCCCGAATTTAGAAATTTAATAAGCCTGATTGGTTTCAACAAAACAGGTTTTGCATTAATTGAAGTTTATTCACTCCCGTTTTAAAGTAAGGATTTTCTGTCGCGTAGCTGATAGAAAATTCAAAAATTATGTAGTATAGAATGGTGCATGGCGTCTGAAACAGTAGGAGTTATATGACTATCAAAATTTAGAATTCTAAGATATTTTGCTTAAGAATCCATTTAATTAAAAATTTTATATTGACCAGCCACCTCGACTCATGTGTTGGTCGCCAAAAGCAGCTAGGAAGAAATGAGTAAAAAAAGACCAATACAACTGCATCTGCAAAGCTTTTAAATTCAGAAATTTTTTTAATGATTCGTTTACCCCACGATATGTCGTTATCCGATTGCAAAATAGTGATGGCTTTGATTCTAACCCGAATAACTTAAAGTTGAAATTTTCTTTTTAAATTGTAATTTATTTTAAAATGGTTCTTAATATTCTGTGGGAGCTTTCTTTAGAAGCATTCGAAAAATTCCAGTTGCAAATTGTTAATTATAAGTCTAAATAACCAGTATTATTTAAGTCATTTTTCCAGGCCAAATTTGTATCATGGATATTACAAAGAAATATTTTGACAGTTACTTTTATGTGCTGCAATCATAAGGTGCATCAAATGCATAATCCGGTTATTTCAGCATTACTGAATTATTGTAAAATATATTTAATTTCAAAATTTTAATCGTGCAGATAAACACCAAAAACCGATATCTCGGAAATTGAAATATGGTATGAAATTCCATAATTATACAATCATTTTCTAAATACTGAAGAAGCAAATTTATAATTTGATGTTACTTATCGCAATTAATGTTTTAAACGCTCATTTTAAAATATTAAAATACATTGGCAATGCGCCGAGAGGATTTTTTTTTTCAAGAATTAAATCGATTGTACGTAATTTCCAGAAATAATTTCACAGTAAGAGGGGATTAAAAATTTTGAGAAACATATTACAATGAAAAAAAAATAATAGCTTTCAATTTATAAAAATTAGATACTTATCAAATTAAACATAACAGTAATTTATTCTTAACGTAAATTTTATGCGGTGTTTTATGAAATAATCGAAAAACCTCAACAAAAAAAAAAATCACACTTTTTGCATTTTCAATCTATGTTATTGCAGCTCTCTTCTTAACCACTAAAAGAAAAATTCTCTTAAAAATCGAAAGGCAGCGATAAGCAATAACTACCACTCATCATGTGGTATGCTAATGACTTAGATCCAGCAGCGCTGAACTGACCGCAAAGGGGGAAAGCAATCCCTTTGTCAAAATCCTGACACTTTTAAGAATAAACCTGTTATTCAGATGTGCCACTATCGGTAAGTATAGCGATCTGAAAGCCGCCGACAGGAGGGTTAAGAACCTTTGTTAAACTCAATATGTAGGTCACTGAATTAATCTTATTCAATAACATCATATGATATTGTTATACCGTAAGCAGAAAACACTCAGAAGTGGACAACCATTTTTATTTATTTACTTACATCACTGTAGTTCACAATTTCCTTGTTCATCTGAGTTTTCACAATTGCTTGACATCATATATTCTGATTGCATCAGCTACACCAGACTCATGCAAATAAGGTGAATCAGTATTATACTTAGCAGACTTAAAGGTATAATGAATTTGCAATCTGATTGATTCAAATTTCTTGATGATTTTTTAGCTTGATCCCACTAACAATTTATTGTATATGTGTGGCTATGTAAATGTAAACCTGAAGTTGGGGCTCAAATGCCTTCCTGTTGATATGGTGTTGAAATTAAGAAGGGTAAAGGATTGAATGTTATTCTTATAATTGACTTCAGTTCAAAATTATGTAATGGCCTAATGGTAAAATCTTAATTAACATTATTGCCAGATGTAGTTTTGTATTTCTAGTTGTGTTAAGCATAGTAATTTCTTCTATAAATCACAGGTTTCTCAGCCTAATGCTACTATTCTTACTGAAATTTGCCTCACATTTTGTAAAAGATTTTATCAAAACTGGTTACAAAGATTTGAAAATTGTTATGCACAGAATTTTTTTTTTTTCTTATTTTCATGCAAAGCCACATACATATTTAATTAATTTCACTTTCATTCTATAAATGGCTAATTATAATTTTAGTTTGTAATATAAGTTTTGAACATTTTTTTTTCTATGAATCTAAAAGTACAAACTCATTTAAAAAGTAATCCTGAGATGAGTTAGGAGAGAAGAATTTCATCAAATAAAATTTTCCGTTTTTGTGTTGGTTAATTATATATAATCTGATTTATATTATATATATGTAATATTATATCTTTGAAAAATAAGTCAAAGCCGAAATTTTAAAAAATAAGCTTTCAATTATAATCTGTTAAGAATATTTAAATTAATAAAATAATTCAATTATAATACATAAGATTTTATATCTTGATTCTTTTTCAGTATGCACTAACTGAAGGTGACAGTGATGATGAGTTGATTGATTTCAGAACTTTTACGGTTATTAAGAAGAAAGGTAACTTATTCATTATTCAACAGGTCTTTATATATATACACTGTTGTGCAAAACTTAAGCAACAGGTATGTTTTTTGCCATAACTTCACGAGAAATCATCTGAGAGACATGAAATTCAGAAATGAGATACAGCATTTTTTTCTGAAAGAATGACGAAAGCATAGTTGCGCAGAAATGAATACAATGCATACAGTATGGAATCAAACAAAAAAAGGCTTTATTGAACTCGTAGTATCGTTACACATGATTTTCTGTCCAAAAGGAAAACTAGCAAGCAGATGTTTCTTAGTATGGGATATGCCTTCCCCTTACTGCAATGGTTGCTTTGCACCATCTCCCCATTCTCAGCACCAGATTGTCCAACAGTTCTTGAGGTAAGAGTGCCCATTCCTCAATCAGCATCTGTTTAAGTTGTCGGGTGTTCCCAGGAGGATGTAATCTCTCCTGCAAGGCGTCTCCCAAAGCATTCAACACATGTTCTATCGGATTTAAATCAGAGAAGCACGCCGGCCAATTCATTCGAGTGATATGTTCACTTTCCAGGAGCTCCTCAACAGCATGAGTCCTGTGTGGCCGTGCATTGTCATCCATAAAAACGAAGTCTGATCCAATGACACCTCGGAACAGACGCATGAGGGGAAGGATCACCTCCTGACAATAGCGATCTAAAGTTACAGAACCTCTGTCGAAAACGTGGACATCTCTTTCCGTGATGTTACTGGGATGAAACCGTGTCCCGACCTCTCTCCAAATCAACTGGCGTTGGGAATTGCTTGTAACATCATGGAAATAGACCGTTTCGGTGGTTCTGGAGTTGTCATCTGGGGAGGCATTATGATGAACGGGTGGACTGAGCTCCACGTTTTCGACAGAGGTTCTGTAACTGGAGATCGCTATTGTCAGCAGGTGATCCTTCCCCTCATGCGTCTGTTCCGAGGTGTCATTGGATCAGACTTTGTTTTTATGGATGACAATGCACGGCCACACAGGACTCATGCTGTTGAGGAGCTCCTGGAAAGTGAAGATATCACTTGAATGGATTGAGCGGCGTGCTCCCCTGATTTAAATCCGATAGAACATGTGTTGGATGCTTTGGGGAGACGCCTTGCGGCACGATTACATCCTCCTGGGAACACTCGACAACTTAAACATATGCTGATTGAGGAATGGGCTCTCTTACCTCAAGAACTGTTGGACAATCTGGTGCTGAGTACGGGGAGACGGTGCGAAGCAACCATTGCAGTAAGGGGAGGGCATATCCCATACTAAGGAACATCTGCTTGCTGTTCTTCCTCTTGGACAGACAATCATGTGTAACGATACTATGAGTTCAATAAAGCCTTTTTTTGTTTGATTCCATACTGTATGCATTGTATTCATTTCTGCGCAACTATGCTTTCATCATTCTTTCAGAACAAAATGCTGTCTCATTTCTGAATTTCATGTCTCTCAGATGATTTCTCGTGAAGTTATGGCAAAAAGCATACCTGTTGCTTAAGTTTTGCACACCAGTGTATATATTTTGAGCATATTGATCTTCAAGCAAGGAAGTAAAAATTTGATCTTGCTGGCTTTTTTTTTTTTTTTTGTGCTTGAAATATTTTTTTTTGTCATGTTTTATGAAAGATTATCTACTGTTATTGTATATAATATGATAAAAATTTTTTAAATATCTTTCGCCATTGAGCTGTTAAGTCTCCCGTTTTCTTACATATAGTTAAGGGCATATGGAGCATCGCATGTGGATCCTTTTCACTAGAAGAGTCATTGTGTTTGGTCATTTTTTACTATATGTAGGTGTGGAGAAACAAATGCATGTCCTCTAGTTTTTAATTAATCCATCATGTCTTCAACGGAAAGGACATTGAAGCATTCAGATGATAAACATTAACCCTTATGAAGAGACTTCTCAAGTCATCAAAAATCGATCAATCACCAACAACCGTTGTCATTAAGTGTCAAGCCCAGATGTGCTTCACCTGGTGTTAGCTGTGAATTGATTATAATTGTCATATGTTCAAGAGGCAGTCGACCATTAAGATAGTTCATTAGCAGCTATTGGGTGATAGAGAGCTCAAGTTCACCTATGAGAAAACTGAAGGGGGCTGTCTGATGGAAATAAAATGCTTTATTTTTTTCAGAGAAAAAAGAGACAGGCTTTTAATTAGAATTCAGAGAGACTTTGGTGCGCGGAAAAGTTGCTCCTGTTTTTTAGTAGCTACGTATGTGATTCAGGCTTCTATGTTAGGATCCACCCGATAAAGATTGGTGGATTTCTGAAGTAGCCATTAAGAGCTAATGGCCTGTTAGTGTTTTTTTTTGTGTGTGTGTGTGTGTGTGTGACTTATTCTCCAATTTGATCAAGCAACTATTTCTTGATTTAACTGTTATTTGATTTTTGCAAATATTATTAACCTAGATGAGAACAAGTTATTTTTTGTAAATATATAAGGCTGTAAATAAAAGAATTAATTTGTTTTGCTATTCTATTATTTGAACGGTCTTGATCAAAATATTACAAGCTTATTTCAAATGTTTATTTCCAATCAGAAAATTTTTGGGAGAGTATGGGAAGAAATTCTTTTCTGATAGTATTTAAAATAAATTTTAAAAGAAATCAGTAAAAATTATGGGGCTTTTTGTCTAAAAATGTAAATTACAATATCTCAGATTAATTTGACTATGTCTATATCTACTTATGTCTCGAAATCTTATTGAAATTCTAATATTTTCAGCTTTAAATTTAATGCTCATTTTGGAAGGGGGAAGGTTTCTAGTGGTTACACAATACTGTTAAGTGCACTAAATTTTGATTTTCAAATAAATAAATAATCAAAGTTTTAAAAATATTAAAATATTACTTTCACAGTTCAATTATGTATTGTTTTGGAAATTTTAAGCAGTTTTCTATATTTTCAGCTATGAAAACTAAAATATCAATTTTATTGTTTAAATATTTGGTTAAAATCACTCTTCTAGTAAAGAAGGAAACTATTTGTTTGATTTTGTAATGTCTAGAAAAGTTGGCCAGATAGTATGTAGGAATTTATGGCAATATTTATACTACCAATTTGAAATGATTGGTATTCAAATTGGTACTTCATCTTCTCATCTATATGTAATTTTTTATGCATTACTTACATAAGGTGTCTCCTCTGTTTGTGGCTTCAGAGCTAATTTCTAAGGAGTAATAGACATATAATTCAGTTTGTAAAAGTTTTTAAATGACATAGACAATTATATTTTATTATAAGTCAGTAAATTTACTATTGAAAAAATTACAAAATTAAATTTTTTTTGCTTTTGTCCAGCCTTTTTGTCATATTTAATAAAATATGTTTGACACTTAATATTACTGACAGAAAAGTTCCATCACTTCTACTATCAAGACTGACCCAGTTATGAAGCTTTGTATGTGACTATTTTAAACTTTTCCAATTAGTGCCTCGAGTAAGGTCATTTGATCAGTGGACTACATTTCCTCAAGACAATCTAAGTGGTGTAAAATAATGAAATTCAAGTCTTCAAAAGTTGTACAGTTTTAGTTGTAAGAGAGTGGATTTCTTTTTCTGTTTAAAATGTTGTTAAATATGACAATTAGAATCAGGAAACTGAAAATTTAAATTTTATCATTCTTTTAAATAAGCATTTATTGATTGAGACATAAAATATAATTGTTTACATCATTTAAAATATTTTTCCAATTGCTTCATACCTATTTTTAATGGTGTAAAAATTAGCTATTAACTCCTAATTAGAGAAGGCACCTTGCATATAATAAAAATTTAGTCGCCATGATACCCAGGTCACCAATACTATAATTATCTCTTCTTTATGTTAGGTGGTTTAGTCTTACTTTTTCTATTTGATTTTGAACAATTATTTTTCATTTATTTGTTTCTTATATCTGTAATTATGCTTTTACAGGTAAATTAGGAAGAAAACAGCTGCAAAAACGTAAATATTATTTCTTTGTTTTTCATTTTTTTAAAAAATTAATATTTTTGATTCTGCAGTTTGACAAATAAAATGATTTATTTGAAATATAAATGACTGCAAAATCAAATTTTCTAAATAAATTTATTTTAGATGTGTAACTATATCTTAAATTTTTAAAATGCATAAATAGGACATAACTTTTGATAATCTGATATTTAAAATAATATTTTCGTCATTACATTTTATAATTAATATTTGTATTATGTTTCACACTTGAGAAAAAGATGTGCTTCTTGTTTCATAAAAAAATACTGAAAAGTTACAAACTTAAAATAATAAATAGTTCTCAGAATAACTTTGGCTAACTCAGAATAAATAACTTTGTGAGACATATCTCTCTTTCTCTTTCTTATTTACAAAAGTTTACATAAAATAAGTTTCAACTCTTAAAATAATAAAAAAAACATGTAAAAACAACAAATATTTGTAATTTCCTTGTGTATATATTAGCCAAATCTTTTTTTTTTTCTTCCCCTTAAATGGACATTGAAATTAGACAATAACCTGAATCCTTAGATATCTCCAATTAATATTTTTTTTTTTTTTTTGTTAAAAAACAAGATATTAAAATGAAATTGATTTTCTTATGTGAAAATATAAAAAATATTGATTAAGTTTTGCAAAACAAATATCTGCATTTCTTGTTTTGCAAACAAGTATCTGAAGAATACAATCTTCAAATTACAGGAATTTTTATTCAGGAACTCATACTTCTTACATAATAATATTTATTTATGTTTCTTTGTATCCTTAATGTCACCCTTTTGTTTTGCAAACTTACAATGACTTTCTATAGTAGAACTGCACAGTACAAAGAAATATAAGTTAGTTTTCTGATTTTTAATTCTAAGATTAATGTAATTTTGAAACAAATTATTTGAAATGTACAAATAGTATAATAAATACTTACTGTAAAATTATTACTTCAAAAAAAATCCCTACAAACGATTGATTAATTTTAGGAAATATTGGTAATTATTTTACTCATAGTATTTAAATGAAATCATTATTCCAAATGAATTAATTCCGCTTTATGCAGTTGTGAAGCTATTATTAAAAATAATAATAGTAATTGTTTGTTTTTTTTAAATTTTGCTACTTATATTTTCAAGTTGATTTTTAAAAAATAATTAGCATTCTTATAGATAAAAATCCTTTCTATGATTTTTTTTAATTGATTAAATTGACAGTGATTAAAATGGTTAATGATTCAGTTTTAGCCTGAACAAAGTCATTAAAATTTTATTTATTTATTTCAGCAAAACATTTATTTTGCAAACAAATGTTTAAAAAAATGTATGAATATTTTAATAACTTACGATTTATGTAATTTGAATGTTTCGAAATGATATATTTCAATTTTGTAGCTGACAAATTTTGTAAATTAGAATATTCATTAATATCATTTTGGACCAAGATAATGCTTTTAAATACTTTTTTATTCTCACAGCCTCCACAATAAATCTACAAAAAATTCAAAAATGTTCAAATATCATGACGAAATCTTGACATCTTTCATATGATTTGGCAATCTTAGCATAGTTCTTCAACTAAACAAAGAAATGCAATTAT
This sequence comes from Argiope aurantia, assembly GCA_026543865.1. NCBI lineage: Eukaryota > Metazoa > Arthropoda > Arachnida > Araneae > Araneidae > Argiope > Argiope aurantia. The sequence goes on along the minus strand of JAPMOR010061381.1, from coordinate 39,899 downwards.
CATGGCATCTTATGTACCATGGAGCATGGCAAAATCTTGGCATCTTAAGTATAATTATAATGGAACTTAGTGAACTTGGCATAATCTGATGATCACCAACTAAACCTAGAGGCCATAAAAAAAATTATTTTTCTTTTTTGTAAAAATATTTATATTTTGTATAAATTAAGTTTTAAAAATGATCAATCTGACAATTCAGAAAATTCTACGCATTTATAAATTATTATTTTTATTTTTGATTCCAAATATAATTAAACATACTGTTTTTGGAGTTTGCATATTTTTTTTCCAAAAATATTTAATTGAAGACTTAAGAAATTACTGTTTGATTATGAATTGCAGAGAAGAAGCAATGATAAAGAAAATGCACTTCATCATTATTTATTTAATAATTTGCTTCTTAAATCACTTGCTGTGTCAAGTAATTCTATCACTCTCAATTAATTTACATCATTTTTTATGAAAGTTACATCGAGAATTGAATATTTTTATTTTTTATTACAGAACAACCATATTATTAATGAGTTAAATATTTAGAATAAAGGTATAAATAAAATATTCATTTTATAGAAATTAAATTTGTTATATTTTATTTAAAAACAAATTTTTTAAAAAAATCTCAGAATTTTCTAAGAATTGACTTTTAAATAGTACTTACTGTAACTTATTTTTAGTCAATATTTTTTGGTTTATTAATATTTTTACCAGAAATTTTCTTATTTAAGGAAACAGAATATTTTGGCAATTATTGCTAATCATTTTTTAAATTTACATAATTTATTAGTATTAGCTGGTTTTTATCTTCTCTATCACTTCTATAACTTTTATAAAATAAATTTTTGTTTTCATAATTTTAATAAAGTATTTTATTTATATTGAAAAAAAATAATTTTATACAAGTTATAGAATGATCTTTGATTAGAATTTTCAAATAAACTATTTTTATACTATATATTTGATCCTTGTTTTTTACCATAAATTTTATTATAGGTATAAAAACCAAAGTTATAAAATTTGGAGAGATGAATTCATATTCCATCAGTTTTGAAAGTAATTAATTTTGTTTTGTTTTGAAAATCCATTTATATTTATTTTGATATTTTGTATTATATTATATATGTATTGTACCTATCCATCATAAAAACTCTTCTTGACTCAGCAGAGCTGGTCTTCTCTATTTCATAGAGAAATAAAGCCGACCTTCTCTATTTTCCCGGGTGCAAGAAGCCATTTGGAACCCTAATTTTTTGTGAAGGGAAAAAAATACAAACACTAACACATATTATTAATGTATGTTTATTTAGTGCGTTATTTTGTTTTTATTATTAATTACTATGGGAAAACTAAAAAATTTTGCAATTTCTTTTTCGATGCTTAGTATAGCAAGTGCATTTAAGCGATTTTTTTTTCATTCATTTATTTGAGATACTTTTAAATCTAATTTCTATCTGTACAGTAGCAGTATCAATTACTGCGCTAAAAATAACATCTATTTTCTACCGAGTTTTCTCTAACTTCATCTTCAGCTATTTTGAAATAATTTTTTTCGAATTCATTATTCAAGAAAATGTTCTGAAATATTCAAATTCCAGGCATCTGTTTTGTTTTGTCTAAAACTGTGATACATTTCAGATTTCAATTTTAATATTATAGGCCAAATTAAATTAAATCAATCAAGAGCAGTTGTTTTTGCTTGAAATAGTTTATAGCTATATTGCTAACTTATTGTGTATAGCTATAGAAATAGCTATATTTATTATATAATAATAAATATAGAATTTCCAATATTTTTGTAGATTCAGAAAATAAGAATATAAAGTTGCAATATAATTTTTTTTTAACTAGATATACTGCACATAATGGTTTAAGAGTAATGTTTAAATGCTTTGCAGAATTTCCCATTGCAGAAAATAAGCATAAACATTGTAATATCCCAAAAAGTTTTTTTGCTATCTATACTGCATGAAGCAGCATCACAAATTAATAAATTAAAGGAGTGTTATAGGCAAGGCACATAAATTGCAAGCAGGTTTAGAGAAAGTATTCTAGACTGTACACCTTTATATTTCCCTTTCATACTGCAACAGTTGTCGTATGCTTGCCCTCTACAATTCATAATACCTCAATCAAGTTCACTTAATCTTTCCAATAGAGTTTTTGTTAATCTTTCTCCAGTCACATGAGTTACTTCAATAAACCCTATAAATGACTCATTTATAGTTTACCTTTTATCTTCAAAATTTTCATGCCTAATAATGATTAAAATTTGTTCCTTATGGGAAATATCAGGAGTACGATCCCTTTGAATACTGTTGTATATGGCTGATTTTATATCTGTTTAATTTTGTTAAGGACTTCATTTCTTAATTGCAGAGATAATTTTTTCTTTTGAACTATGTGATAAATGATGTACAATTCTATTTTTTGAGTTTATTATTTTGTTTATATGATCCGTTAGCATAGGGTCATATTTACTTAATAATTTGAGGAAATATAAAAATCCTTTCATTTCGCCATTTCCTCAAAGTGGACGATTATAAAAATAGAACCATTTAACTTGATATCTTTTACCAATAGTTGAACACAAATTTAGTCATTTTAGTAATTCTTCCCAAGCAATAAATGAATTAAAATGATAACTAAAATGCTCATGATCTTGGATTACATTTGACAACTTTCCAGTTATTATAGCCACATATAAATTGTGTAGTTTTGTCATCTCTTCTTCTTTTGAAAAACAGTGTACAATAAAAACAAAACACAGAGTCTTGCATTTTTGAATAAATTAAATATGTATTGTATGTGCATTGCTATAAATTGATCGTTTAATTTATCTTTGTTTTACTTTTTGTTTGAGCAACTTAATATAAACAAACATAATAGACGCACACATAAAAAATATTACATTAGATGCAGAAAAAAGTATATAACTGATGATTTACAAGTCCATTTGAACCTAACCTGAGCCTCAGCCTTGACTTCTGGCCGGTGCTAGCGCTCAGAAGTCGCGCAGCTGTGTCTTAACATATCTAAAGGGGATTTCTTTATTCATAAATCAACTTCCTCCCTGTCCCCCTCCCTTTTATAGGTATCACTGCGACCATTGCCTAATAACAGCATTAGTCAAAGCTCAGCCAGCCATGTGGAAACAAACTTATAAACTTTCAGTACGTGTAATTGCTATTATTGTTCAGAACACTTTTAATTCTTAATCACAGTGCCCCCCCCCCCCCTCAGTCGTGGGGCCCTGGTGCATAGCTTTAAAATTATTAAATGTTGCTTTGGAAACCTAGTTTCTAATCAGAAAATTTGTCATGAAATATTTTAAAAACTAATTTTTTGTTCTCAGTTTGACTTTTTCTGCTTCAAAAATTTGTATTGCTTTAACAAAACATTACTGATCTTTGTTATTTTAATGAAACATTTCTTTCAATTTCTATAGTACTCTCAAAAGGTTAAAGTAAAATGGTAGCATTAATTTTCACCACATTCACCTGATCTCAGCCTGATGTATTTCTTTTTATAAATATACAAAAAAAAAAAAAAAGAAAGAAAGAAAGAAACCTTTGGTTTCTAAAAAATTTTTTTAGAGACCAAGATTTAAGTGAAACTTATAAAATAAAATGCTTCCAAATGCTGATTGATACTCTTAGCTGTATTCTGTCATTCATATTGCCCCAGGATGGCTAACTGAAATAAATATGGACTAAATTTATATGGGCCATACTAATAATAATACTCCAATATTTTTAGAAATCTATATTTTGAGAATGCTAAAATGCTTTAATTTTTGACCATTGATATCTTTTCCTTACTAACACCTTTCCTGTTTTGAAGAATATCTTATCTGCAGTAATAAATTTCAAAACTGATCCAAAATGAATATCACTAATTCTTGAGTATGATAGAAGTTGTTGCATTTATTTTTTATTTCATTAGTTAAAATAATTCTGGTATCCATAAGTGCTTTCAAACTGGGAAATGACTTTACATATCAATTTTTTTTATTGTTTGGAAGACAAGACATGTTGAGTACTGTGAATGTAGCAACTTAATTGAATTGATTTTGATTATTAGAAAAGTTTGGATTCTACATATTTGATGGGTAGCAGAATAAATATAAGTGTGTCCAATGAAAATTCTGAGTTTGCCAGAAGAAGTGAGGGTGGGCAGCTAATCAGCTGCAGTGGGTGAAAAATTTGATTGAATGATCAAATGACCAGTCTTATGCATTCCTGATTTCAGAGTAGATATGTCAATATTCTTTAGATGTTTTCAAGTAAATATATGCAAAATTCAAGTATTTCAGCTTCACTAAATTTTAACCTTGGTATATCTTATGTAATGTACAGAACCTATAATAGGGCAAGAATGTATAAACATTTTGTAATTGATCTACCCTAATAGAGAATTATTGTTGATTATAAAGAACTGTTGCTTTAGCTACCAAATTTTTATTAAATATTTGGTTACATACTGTTGTATTTACTGAATTTTGTAGACATTCTTTTTGTATTATGAATTTGATACTCTTTCTGTATAACAATTAACAGTTTGATTTGTTTGAAAAAATTTGTTATGGAATTTTAAATGTATTCTACATACCTGCCTGAAAACCTACTCTTTGTTATTAAAAGTTATTATTACACTAATTTATATATTTTTGGAGATACTTAAAAAAATAATAAGTCTTTGACTTAAAATTAAATTTAAGGCACTTAAATTTTTTTTAATAGATTAAAATCTTAGAAGTCTGAATTTAGCTGTTAAATTTCTGAATGTTTAAAAATTTTGTCATCAACAATTGTATTATTTTATAGTTTTAAATCTCATTTATATATTGCACTATTTTAGGAAAAGCAATTATATGTTATTAGAATATTTAGTGTATTTTTTTGTTATTGCTTCAATTTTATGTTAATAAGGTGGTTAAATTAATTTCTTATTAATTAATAGGCAAAACGTATTTGAAGCAAATTAGAAAGTATATTGAATCTGGTGAAGCATGTACCGAAAGTAAGTTCTTTGTATTCTGAATATGTTTGCATATTTACATAAATTTGTAGTTGGGTTGCTCCTTTGTTTACATTTATGTTGTTTATATGAAGTTGAAGATTTATAATAAATCACATAAATTCATTATTAATTTTTCATTTTCAACTTTTATACCATAGCTATAATTGATAGTTATAAATTTTATACAACAGATGAACTTAAAAAGTTTTTACCTACATGTGCAGACTTGTATATGATATGGATTATGTTAAGTATTTCATGTTAAGAAAGTCCTTCAGACTTTTTTTAAAAAACTTAGTTTTTCTGTGGAAAGACGTTTCTGTATATTGAATAAAATTACAGAATGTCAAACAAAAATTGCTACATTAAGAATATTTTGTATTACAGTCAAAAAGCAAACAAAGCAAACATTCATTTTGTTCGTAAGAAGTAATACAAACTAAATAAGGAGAAAAAATAACCGTAAGCGAGATAGATTCTAATAAGGATGGAAGTTATTTATGAAAACGCTGAAAGTTTTCCCATTTAATCATAAGTTATTCTTTATTTGTATTTTCAGAATTCCTTTACTGAGAATTTTATATTCAGTAAAGTTTTAGAATTAATGTAGTAAGTATAGACCCTAGAAGTATGAAAAACGTGTTCAGCTGATTAAAATGATATAAAGTGTAATAAAAAATAGATTCCACAGAAAATTCAAGTAAATTTTGAAAAATTATTATGAAATTTCAAAAATATATTAGCAACATTTTTGAAAAATCATTATTTCTGTATTTTTGATACTAAATTTCTTTGATAACTGAATTTTTTAAAGTCTTCTGTATTATCATATTTCTATATAATGAATGTTTTTCTTGGAATTTTCAAGTTCAGTGTATAGAGGCACAATTGTATGCTATCATGTAGTTTATATATTGAAATACTTTTTATTTAGTCCTTGTTTATGTACTTATATGGATTTATTCTGGTCTTTTTTTAGAATTTGTTCAACATAATGATGGAAGAGAATCTGAATTGTTTGTAACTTCTAATATATGCACTAATCATACGAAAAGGGATTCATTTAAAGATGAGAGTTGGTCAATGTCCAAAAAGAATCAAAATAAAACTTTGCCTTTAAATTTTGAATCTAATCAGCATCATCCCCCATTAAGTCTACAGTATCCTGACAATGTTAAGTTGGATTGTTTAACTTTTAAACAAGACAAATATATTAAAAATGGCACCAAACATATAGAAAATTTCAGAAATCCTCTTTCAAAAATTCGCATGTTACCTATATATAAACCATATTTTAAGTACAACCCTAAACTAGATGCTTTGCACAAAGATCAAACAATAAAAAATAATATTTCTGAGTATGAAATTCACCAGAAATCTGAAACAAAATGCAATGATTCCAACTTGAAACTTCCCAGTAACTCTTTACCACCAAAGATGGATGATAATAATTCAAGTTCTTATAAACTTAAACAATGCTCTGTTGTTTTATGCAGGAATATACCTGCAAAGTACTTCAAATCTCTTGAATCAACATCTGATGTCATACTTTCCCAGAGTATTGCTATTAGTCCACAATTCAATTCTATAAAAAAGAGTATACCTGTAAATCAAAATGATAAGCATGCTCAGAAACGTTCACAAAAGAAATACGCTCGTAAGAAATTACTTTGTAAGAATAATACACATTTCACCATTTTGAAACGTCTTCGACCAAGGCCTCCAAAACCTGGTGGTACGATTTTGAAGCCCTGTTCTTGCAGTAGATGTGCTTTGCACTTTGACGAAACTGGAATGAGTGGAGATAAACAGCAGAATAATTCCAACTTTACCATTGCTAAAATGAATGACATTTTGTCTAGAAAAGATATTTGCACCCCTCAAACAAAGGCTCAACTTAAAAGAAAACTATTTACTGATGCATGTCATGCTAAAAATGTGGATCATCAAAATAAGTCTTTGGATACATATTTAATCAAAAAATCATCTATTAACATTGACCAAACTGATCTTCAAAATTCCAACTTTATCAATACTAAAATGAATGACATTTTGCCTAGTAAAGATATTTGCAGACCTCAAACAAAGGCTCAACTTAAAAGAAAACTATTTACTGATACATGTCATGCTGAAAGTGTGGGTCATCCAAATAAGTCTTCCGATGCATATTTAACCAAAAAATCATCTAATAGCATTGACCAAACTGATCTTCATAAAACATTATGTATGACTAACTGTGCGTCAGTTTCAAACCAAACCATATTTCCGCATTCTGGTGATGAACAACTTATGCCTGAGGACAGACATGCGTCTTTGATAGGTGATTGGAAAAATAAATCACTAGAAGCTAACGATACCAGTGTATTGAGAAGAGTGAATATTTTTCCAAATAGGGATTTATCTCCGTTAGAAAACTTTGATGCTAATAATTTCAGTTCTGTTTTTCCGAGTACTGCAAAGAATCTTTCAGCAAAAAATTCAAGTAGTAAAAATTTACTTGAAAATTCTTTTGATGCCATGAATTCTGATAGATCCCATATCCAATGCTCAAGTTCAAATGATGTGACTGTACCGCATAATTCTGATAATGAACGTCTTTCATGCATATCTAAAAATAAATTTGCTACTGAAGCTTCCAAGCACAGTAATATAAAATCTTGCAAAAAAATTTCTAGAAAGCTTTCAACTGATGAATCAGAAGGTAAAAATAATTGTCCGAAGCTGGACAATTCTGAAGCTGACTTTATTAAATCAAGACATCTTCATTTAAGCCAAAAATGTTCAACTGTTAAGTCTGGAGACCATCCTGCATCCAGAAGTAAACATAAAATGAGTTATGGTAAAAAGGAATTCAAAAAGAATTCTAGCAGTAATCCAGCATATCCAGAAAATGTCCCAAATAAGGACTCTTCCGCACCTAAAATTATAGATTGTCTGAGACCTAGAAAAATGTCTACTTACAGTGAATGTCCAGGGGCTGAAATTAGTGACAATTGTTCAAAGAAAATTGTTTCTACACCTCAAATTTTAAAGAAATATTCTAGACATAGAAATATTTTTTCTTCTAATACATATCCAACTATAAATATTTGTCATCCCAAGTCAGTTTCAGCGACAAAATTGAATAGAAAATGTTTACAAAACTTTGACACAGAGTTTAAGAAATCACAATATGGCAAGCAAAGGGATATTTTTGCAAATTCACAAAATAATTCATTTGATGATCTTCGTGTTCCCAGAAAAAAATCTATACATTCAGAACGTTCTGTTAAAGATGAATTGTTAGGTGTATCTAATATTCCATACAAGCAATTTTTTACACCTCAATTTCCAAAGAAAATACTACCAATGAAGCCTATTACTAAAAGTCAAAAATTTGCACCTAATCTTCTGATGGATTGTTTAGTACAGAACTAATAAATGCATAATGGTGCTCATATTTGATGTTGGGTTGAAAATAAGAATGTTGATATTTGTATTCTATAGATCATTAATCATTAGTTTAAAATAATGTATACATTTTCTGTTCACGAGTCATTTCGGACTCGGAATTTTATTCTAAAAAAATTTTCATAATTCAAAGAGAACTTTTGATACATAAAAAGAATTTAATACAATACAATTTTTTATATAATGATTTATATAATGCAATGTGTTTAAGTTGAGATAGTTTTCTTATATTTGTATTGACAATCATTAAAAAAATGTTGGCTGTATATAATTTGAAAACCTTCATTATTCTACATAATCTCTTTGAAAGTGTTGATCCAATTTAACTAACTTTGGTAATCAAACTTCTAATTTAATTTTGCTTATCAAATTTAAAAGGATATGATTATTTTTTTTTAATCTTAATACTTTTGAATAGATTTTTACTTTTTTAAATATCTGTGAATGCATCTTTCTTTTGCCTTGTTTTGATTTTTTAGCTCTAATTCTTGAAATATTTAATAATAATGAATTAATTTAATGAAATATTAATTATTTATAACAAATAACATATATGAAATCACATTTAGATTGCTTGTTACAGTTTTTGTCTGTAGATAAATATATTTTGTTTACTGATAATTTTTGTATTCTTTGAAGAAATTGTATGCATATTGATTGCTTGTATGCTAACAATATCTACTTTATAATGAACGAAAATAAAAATTATTATATCCGTTATTTTTACTTTTTAAGATGTATACTTTTTTTTAAGATATGTAATTTTTTTCCTTAAATATCAATAGTTCTGTTTTATCTTTCTTCATATGGGATCATCTTTAGTTTTTTGAAAATATGTTATAATAAGATCAATAATTTTTTTAAAGGAGCAGTTCCATTTATTGGAAAATAATCGCAATTGTGCAGCGATATTTGTACGAATGTCAATGAAACATTCTACAACATCATTGTATTCCTAAAAAAGTAATATTATAAACAATCCTAAATCTAATTAGTACCTTGTAATAAACGATAATAAACCTTGGGTTTTACCATTCAGTTCTTTTGGATATCAGTGCTTCTTTACTAAATGGATATTTTTGTCCAATATAGTAGCCTACATGCTGATGAAGATGGATTTACAAACAACACCACACAGTGGCAAAATTTACAATTACTAATCTTTATATGGAAATTGTACAAGATATCAAAGGAAGTTAGTTGTAAAACATCATCAATTTAGCTAGAAAAATACTTCTGACTCATAAGTATTAAAAATCGAACACATAAAATGCAGATCAATTTGATTGAAATTTCCAAAACTATGACATCTTGAAACATCAAAATACTAAGATATATTTGCCATTGTTTATTTGTCCTTATTGTTGTCACAGTGCACAATTTGGATATGATTGTCTTATGCAGCATGATTGACACAAATGAGCAATATGTTTTTCAAAGTTCTCTTCGGCATAAGTGGAAGATATTTTCCATTCATAATAGCAGGTGCTCTGCCTCTTATGCAAGTCATATCACAAAACTGTTTGTCTCGTCTTTTTGTTACATCTTTAGAAACTTTAGCTGAATCTCTAGATGAACTCAAAAAAATCTTAATGTACAGAATTTTTTTAAGATCTGCATGAAGTGGAGCAAAGATGTTGATTTCTTCAAATGAGTACTTTAAATGTGTAGGATTTTTCATTGGTGATTTTTTGAGAAGTATATATTCATACAAATCTAATAAATGTGTGCTTCATAGATTTTTATTATTAACCTTAATGTGCTTGTTAACTATTACTTGTGAAACATTTAGTAATTGATCTTTGTCTGTTCTGCCATTTTAAAATTAAGAGCTTTAATTATTTTTTTACCTGACACCTGTAGTACTGTATAGAATCAAAATAGCATTTTAATGATTACAGCTTTCAGAAAGCAAGGGAGTTTCTTAGGATATTAATGGTATATTTCTAAAGAATAGCACCAGGCTTTACTTTACAAGCAAGACGAATGGAGCAAAACTTAAGATTTTTTTTTCTATTTAAAAAAAAAACGTAAAATTGTTTTCTATTTAAAAAAAAGAAAAAAGAATGCAGTAGCTCAATCGGTAAAATGCAAGGATTTCAGTATTTTTTCACGTGAAGGTGATGAATGCGAGTTCAATTCTTGCGAAAGTAGAAATTGACTTAAAATTTTTTTTATATTACTTGCTTTTAAATTAAAATTTCAAAGATAAAAAATCACTATCTGTGGTGCTTTATTGGAATAGAGAGCAAAAATAAATTTTTCAAGTGCTGAATTTTAATAAAGTTCAAATGTTGAACTTTATTAAAATTTAGGAAAATATATAGACCTACAGAAATATATAAACCTAGAATCTACAATTTATGCAAAAGGCTTAATGTTTGGAAAAAGTGATAAGAAAACACCCTATCAAAATTTATTTTCGTGTAAAATCGTATAAACTAAGGGTTTTGTTTTTAATAACTTCTAAATTCTTCATCTAAATTGCTTAATGACAGACAAAAAAACATTTTCCCAATATTTTGATTTACGCAAAGGCCTAAGATTCTGGTAAAAAAGTGGCGTTTTAATGTTTTACAGATACGCTTTGGTATTTTAAATAGCAAGATGACATCTTTCTGGTTGTTTTGCTAATGTCAGTGAATTTATATATTCGATTTTCATAAAAATTTATAATTTTGTTGCGTTTTTCTGATCTCACAATTATTTTATGAAAGGACAGAGAATTTCAGGGGAGGTAGATACAATACGAGTCTCATCTACAGTCTCTGTTCCATTACTGGAGCGAGTGGCAACTTATATTTTATCCAATTGATCAGGTCATTCTAGTGCATTGCTCAATTTTGACAGTTTTTAGAAACTTCAAATTGTTACCTTATCTTTACTACCTCCCTGCTTCTCAGCTCTTAGATGCATTATATCTTATCCATTATAATAATTCTCTTAGGAGAGCATGTTTTACTCAATTACAGGATCTAGATTTGTTAAATTTTCTCGGTTAATATTTCGTTTCTTGAATGTTCTTCAAAATATGTTTAGGAACTTATTTCTTGGATTGATATATCTTAATGCCAAACTAGACAGGGCATTTTGAGTTTGTTTGCCGGTTTTGTTTCAGAAAAGGACAACTTAGACATATTAGCCATGAGAAAGGTCCAAGATATCATATTGCCAGCTCTGGAGCAAATTGTCCTCCCTAGATTTCTCTGGTAATATCTGAGAGTTACTGTTTTTCTCCTAAGATCAATTTTACTATCTACGCTTAAAAGTCAGCTTTTGGTCAAAATTCAGGAATCTTATTTATTGTTTTATTTTAAGTCCCATTTATTTGGGTTTCCAAATCTATCCATGTTTTAATTCTACGATGAATAGAAACCGAAATATGTAATTTTTTATAAACCACTGTAGCTGAAAACGAAACTGGAAGTTGAATGTTTTCCAACATTTTATCAAATACACGCCTCTCTGAATTATAATTTATTTTATAAATTCGATCAGCAAGTCACGCGTATTAGAATATGTTTTGAGTAGTTTTTATACCAAAAGGATTGGTAATTACATCTGCTTTTGAACATTGTTTATGTTTACAAAGCACTTTTAGTACAAGACAAATGAAATATGCTTAGTGTGGTCTCCAGAACATTCACAGATACATTGGAGTGAAAAGGCCGACGTACTCGCAAAAATGGTCACATAGTCAAACTTTTGGCTGGAATGGATTACTTCAGAGGATTTAAATTCTCATTATCAGGAAACCTCACGACAAAAAAACGAATCACATTTTTAAAAATAGCAAATATCAAGAGTCTATTGGCGATGTTCCAGCCATGTTTTTCCTTAATATGACTTATAAATAGAAGAGAAGATATCATAACTGCACTTCTTTTAACCCGGATAATTATAACTCCAGCTCTGTTGAATAGATTTGGTCTGCACAATTATCCTCAATACCAAGTTTGTAATCTATACATAGTATAAAATGAAATTTCCTGAAAGCGTCTGTATGTTTGAACTCGAAAAATATTTATTGGGAGAGGTTTTAGTATATTAAAATCATATCAAAATTAAAAAAGGGGTTTTATAATTGAGATTTTAATTATTTTCCTACTACGAAACACTTATCCGCGCATGTGCGAAAACTTCAGATTTCACATGCACAAATAGCAAGAGCTGTGGTATGCATATGCGGTACATTTCTTTGTTTACGTCTGATTTTAAACGGCGATTCAAAACTCATTATGCCCCCCCCCCCCCCCCCCCCCCCCGAAAAAAAAAGGTAATCCACCCTTGGCCGGAGCACATTAAATGCCAAAACGCTTCGTTTCTTGCACGATAATAAAAATGTAGAGGAAAGAAACATTAGGTTAGCGAACATCAGAGAAAGAATATCCACATTTAGGGAAGGAGAGTCTTCTTTTGAGCGAAGTAGCCGCCTCTCTTTAAATCGCACTGCAAATGAATAACAGAGACAGAATGAATCTCATGAGGAGCGAAGTAATCGCCTATCTGCTGACAGAAAATATATGCAGTTATTGGCGATAGGCGAGGATCGAACTCGCAACGTTTGGGGTTCGTAGCCGAGTAACAAGACCACAAGACAAAAGTAATTACTCGTGTCCCTTAGCTGTTATCTGGATTATAAAGCTTCGCCACAGACATTTAAATTTGAGACAGAAGAGAAGAAGTGAAAGAACAAACGTTTATGATATTTAGTCCAAAAAATAGTACTTCGCCCTGAATTACGATCCATGTGTGAATTACAGAAATGATCTTCGGTTTCAGTAGATATAATGTCTATAGTCTGACCATATTGTTCAGCTTTAAAATGGAAAGGTGAATCAAAAGGCACGTGTTGTTTACAAGGGAAAATTAAATTAGAAGACCCTACCCCCCGCCTGAACTATTACATTCACTTCGTATTAATGAACATCATCTTTACTCGATATCCCAGACCCAGTTTATTATTTAATGGACACATTTGTGGATAGTGAAGTTCATTATCCAATTGAATTTTTAAATTCTCTTAATCCATTTGGTCTTCCTCTACACAAATTAAGTTTAAAAGTTGGTGTTCCTATTGACTGAACTTTGATATACAAAATAAGGGAAATGAACAGGAAAGATTGAAATACAGTAAACAAACAGTAGTAAGAAAAAAAAAATTGTTGCAATGTAAACCCAAACAAAGTGCCACCGAAACATTGCCTTCTTCGCAAGGCTCCAAATGACTCTATATCAAAGCTCAACCTGGACAACTTTATGTGGCAATTTCTATAATTACATCCAAGCAAAATCTTTTTGTCTTGGCACCAGGAGGAAAAACAGCCAATATAGTTTACAAAGAAATATTATGAAGCAAGCTGAATTTTATTTTCATTTTAGATTATATAGTGAAAATTATACACAAGTGTGGAACAGTAGGTATAATGACTTATTTGTATATTTTTAAATTTTAAAACGGCTTTTCTACTGTATATTTTTAGTGAATTGTTTTGCTATGAACATAACTTATTTTTACCTTTTTAACAGTCTAAATATTTCTGAATGTGTGCTATAAAAGATTTTTTTAAATATTTTTGATGATTTTTATCTATCTATCTATATATATATGTGTGTGTGTGTGTGTGTGTGTGTGTGTGTGTGTGTGTGTGTGTGTGTGTGTGTTAGGGCCAAAGCACGAAATCTGCCATTTCGCGTTTTGGCCAACGTTGCTGTAAACTTACCGGCCAA
>JAPMOR010061381.1:0-11377 GCA_026543865.1 Argiope aurantia | reverse complement strand
ACAAATTTACTTTGGAAAATGAGAATGTGCATCTCGAAGCATTTTTTTAAAGTTTTAATTAATCAAAAATTGAAAAAAAAATTCTTTGTTTTGCGATAATTTCCGATCATATTAAAAAATATTATTTTTATAAAATCCGAAAAAAATATTTTCTTTGTTTATACATAAAAATTTAATATATATTTTTATAATAAAAATATAATATAACAAAACTTTCAAATATAAAATTGAAAAATATTATTATTTTTTTATTAAAATCCGAAAGATTATCTTTTCGATGACACTTAATTTTGTTTTCATTGCATTCTCTTCCTACTTCTGGCAAATATTTAAACACATTTTCAGAAATAATATGAAAAACGTTCCATTATTGCAATGAAATTCAAGCCAATTTTATTGTTAACTAGACGACTCAGGCGATTCTCTGGTTAGCCATGAATATTGATTATATTTGATTTCAGATAAAAAGTTTAGATACAACTTCATATTCATGATACCAACAAATTGTTTACATTAAATGCATAGGAATTAAAGGCATCTATTGTGCATATGCCCTGAAAGTACTAAATAAATTAATTACTGTTCATTTCAGTATCCGTGATCTAGAAGACGAGATGGCTGAAAATTTAGAATTAGTTAAAGTTGACTGTTGCCGGTTTCTTTTTTTTTTTTTTTTTCTTTTCTCAAAAACGAAACATATATTTATATGGATTTACTCTAATACGTCTATCAATGAGCTAAAATAATGTAACTATGATTATGTTACATTACTTTAGTTCATTGGAGCTATACTTAATTTGATGAGTTTAGTTATATTTACGCTTCGTTCTGAAGAATCAGGATGGATATTTTGGAGCAGACAACATTATTTAGAATCGTGGTCAGACGACGTGGCTGACACAATAACTGGTAACTCCTTTCCAAATTTCTGCGTCACACCAGTTTAAGGACATTTATTTGATCCTGGCGGATATAATATGCACAAGGCCCACATGTGTGATTATTTATCATCTTTCGAACTGGAATCTGTGCGCTTCTAAACGGGGTCAGTCATATAACTAACTCTCCGACCAACCCGAAGGCACACGGATAAAAAAAAAATGAATGACCGGACCGCCGCAACAGCAACACTGGCGGGAACTGTGGTTGAGTCCTAAGGGCCATCATCGGCTACGGTACAACCCTTCCCGAAAGAAGTACGTTCCGTCATCGATGGGAGGAGCCAGATTCCCCACCTTTTTCTGTACCCTCCAAGGTGGCGAGATCCAACCACCATACCGGAAGCATTTCATTCTCTTTTCGAGGTGCCCCCCTCCGGGGGGTTTTCGAAACGGGATATCAACATTTGGATAAATAAACGTAAACTGAAGTATCTAGTTTCTTTCTCGTATATGGAGAATACAAAGAGAAAGTACTGCAATCGCAAAAAATTCCAACTGGAGTTCGGACGATTTTCCACATTTCAGATTTCAGTGTCCGAAAAAAAGTATTTATGGCTTTATATCTGTTTGTCTGTGAACAAAATTACTCAAAAGCATTTTGAACTCGGCAGGTGAAATTTGGTATGAGATGTTTAATCAAAATTTGCAAATATCTCTTTAATTTTTAATGAAATGCATTCACGGGAAGTCTGTCGTTCCATTTTCCATGAACCGGTGAATGCGACAACTACAAAATGTATAAAACCAGATGAATAAAACTGGTAAAGAAATTATGCATTTAAAGTGCCGATTCGTTTCAAGTTTTGAATAAAATTCATGAAGGGATGGACCATTAGACGATCTGTACTCTCTCGTGTACAATTCATAAGGAGATATTTAAAAAAATAACGACCTTCATGAACGGAATCTTTTAACGAATGCAAGAAACAAAAAATACAGTTTTAGCATTTGAAATGTATAATTCTGATTCTGTAAATGTATAATTCTGTAAATTTTGAACCAAATTCTTGGAAGCGTTATTCAATTATAAGTCAGAATATCAGAATTGATAATCTGTTAGTCTGTACTTTCGCATGCATGTAAATATGATAATTCAAAAATCCAATGACAAATAAATAAAACTTGTCATATGATCTAGTTACTAACTTCGTACTTTTATGTCAAATTTCGGTTTTAATTAGTCGAAAAAAAACGGCCTCCAAAATACTTATTTCATTTTCATCATTGTACAATTAAGCACGAAGTTCTGATGTGTGAGACTTTGTAGAATCTGAGCACTCGTGATGTTCATAGCTTTACCCAAGATCCACAGTTTTGTACAGAGATCGAGGCATTACACCTTTATTAAAAATTAAATAATAATTTATATAAATATAAATCGCAAGTATTCAGTGCAACATACCGTGACATAGCATGAGTTATTCTCATCTGTATTGCTCGCATTTTTCGAGCGAAAACATTAATTTAAGTAATTAAATCAACTGCAACTGGGGTTGCGGTGGACCAATGGTCTGATCCGTGACACGATCCTTCGTGCATGTGAGTTTGGTATTCGCTAACTCTGACTTAGTGGAGCAGATGCCCTTCCATTGGTGTGATGAGGAAGTTCGAAGACGGGTTGCCAGCTCAGGTGCCGTCCTCATCATTTGACCGAAGTTTAAAATTACAAGTTCGGTTCTCAAATAGCTCTTGTATTGATTCCAAAGAGACGTTAATATAACTAAACTAGTTAAATGCAACTGGGCGTGTTTCTCTGTAGTGTTTCATTAAATTATGTACCTATTAAAATAAAATTTGGAATTCTTTTGAACTAATAAAATTCAACCTCCCATGAGGAATTCATGAAGTTCTCAGAAATAATTTGCCACATTTCGAATCATTCTTCTTTCTAAATTACGTAAGAAAACACAAAAGACCAACTTTAATTACCTTGACAATAACGGCTCAATCTATTTTATAAAATGCAAATCCCCAAATTGATCGACTTTTTTTGAATTTATGGATTTGTCGCCCTCATCTTGTCAGGCTACTTGTTTACTCTTTACATGAAAGTGATACAGAAATAAATATCCAAGACATCAACACGAATAAAAACAACAGTTAACAAAAAAAGAAAAAGAATGTTAAACCTTAACAGAGCAAGGACATGCGCTTTTTAGCCTTTCTGTTCGTTAGCTTTCAATAATTTATTTTGGTAGATAAATTTCCTGCTTTAAAGAGTGTAGAAAACATTTGCAGGGAATTTTTTTTCTTCCCATTTCAATCATAAATATTCATCCAATGATATCTCTTGCAATCTTATTGTTGTTGATCTATGGCGGCATTCAAAATAAGATATCACTTCACAGGTTTAAAAATAAAATAAAAGATCTCGAAATTTATGAGTTTTAAACGCACTTACACTTTAAATTTCTCTCCGGCTTATTAATTTAAAAATTGCTGTGATTTTTCATGTCACTTTGGAATAAGGCCCAGTCACGCAGTTAAGAACCAACACATTTTACGACGCCATTACAATGAGATGTTATCTAAAAGGTTTTTAAAATGATATGGATTTTTGAAATTTATGGCTTTTAATATAGTAATACTATAAAGTATATGTTGGATTATAAATTTGAAAATTAATAAGACTACTGCTAAGCGTTATGCTGAATGGTGTCTTTATATCATTGGACATAATTACACAATTATGAACCAGCTATAAAGCTCACATTTGCAATTAAATAAGATAACATTTAAAAATTGATGATGATAAATTAGCAAGTTTAGCACCGATCTTTATTTTTGGAACCCATGTCAACTCTTAACGCAAAACCCCTATCTTTATCTCTATCTGTATCTCTTTATCTCTATCCCTACTTATAATAACGATGATCGTGCTCCATAGGCCAGACTGTTTGACCAAGAGCTACCACACTTGCACATATATATATTGGAGGGTGGGAATGTGCACTTCGCGGTGATTATGGAAAATTTTAAGCTTATAACTTTAAACGAGCATCTAAAATAGAATTACTGTATCAGGTGAATATTATAAAGGTCATGCTGGCTTATTTATATTTCGGGAAAAGTTTCTTCTTGAATTCAAATAATAAATTCAATAATATTCTATAATAAAGGTGAGAAAAGAGAGAGGTAGAGGTGAGAGAGGTTGAGGTGAATGTAGCAATATTAATGGTTCTATCGTGTGATGTTTGGCGAATGTTTAAGCGATTAATCCCTAGCGTGCGGTTAAAAGTATCCGAAAATATAATTTGTGTTTTATACACTTTTTTTTTCATTCAACTGAAACAAAAATTTGATACAAAACTTCACTTGTAATCACAAAACTGATCTATTCAAGTTATCAAATTTGATCTATTCAAGTCCGTACGTTTATGAATTATCGAGTTTGCTTATTTCTGAAAGTAGAGACCGACAGACGACCAATCCGTTTTTGGATTTGACTTAAAATTTGAGAGGTGTCTACACTGTAGATGTTAAATCTGTGTGCCAAATCCTATATATCTAACCCTTTTTGCTTTGTAGTTTTCGCATTAACGCATAATCGAACAGCCAGACTGATGAGCTTCCTCTGAACAGAATTTACACAAAATTTGAAAGAAATCTGCAAATTTGGTGTAAAGACCGTATACCAAATTTCATCTGTATAGCACGATGCGTTTTTGAATTATCTTTGTCACAGACAGACGGACGGACATTTTTTCAAAAATCTTTTTATCGAACTCAGGAATTTTTGACTATTACAATATTTTCTCTATACTACGTATACGAGAAAGTAAAGATTCTCCAAATTCACTCTGAATGAAATTTTTTTTTCTATTTTAGAATTAGTAATGAGAGGAAATTGCTCTCAAGTTTCGGATTATTGACCTACAGTGATTTTTGTAATAATCCCAAAAATGGATTTTTTTTTTTTTTTTTTTGCCTGACGATGAAGCACCAGCGTCAGTAGTCTCCTAAAAATTTTTACCATATTTTTTAAGAAAGGTATTATGAACTTTTCCACTGTCGCACAAAATTGTGAATATTGAGCAAGGTTATAAACAACATAAGTGCTCTGATATTTATTTTTAAATTCCCTCACATTATTGTTGGGCATAATGTGAGGGAACCCTCATTAACCCTATTCTGCATTAACCCTATGTCATTGGCAAATAATAGCTACGATCAATTGTGATAATTTTTTTGGCGGTTGCCTGCTGGGATTCCGCTAATACACAAATAACAGTATTTCGAATTATTTTTTTATGCCGACCGATTGATATCAAAATTAGACACATAACTACAATTGAATCACAAAATTACATACCAATTTTCATTTATTTAAGTTATTTAGTTTTTGAATTATTAATTTCATATGTATGCAAAAGTATGCACTTACAGTCGGTTAATTCCTTGACGGATTCTGTTCGAAATTTGACATTCTTCCACGCTATAAAAGTTAAATCTATCTACCAAATTTTATCTATATACATCTCTTCATTTTGCATATATCGATTTAGTTTTTATTCGAATTGCCAGATACGCAAAGCTCTTCTGAATGGATTTCATTCAAAATTTGATAAATATCTACAAATTTGAAGTAAATTTTATATATAAAATTCATCTGTATAGTTCAAAGCATTTTTGAGTTACCCAGAATTCAGGGAAAGACCGATATAATTTCCAAAATGTGCTTTACGGAATCAGGAAGTTTTGAAAGTTTGAAATTCGTCAATATCTCGACTTCGAATTTTCTCTTTGTATACTTTGTATAAGAGGAAGTAGAAAGAATGAAAAAAATAATAATAAACATTTCTCATCTCCTTCCTCCTTTATTTATTGCTCTACTGTATAAAACCCAACAGTGTACAAATTGTATAATTAACATTGCACAATATTGTATAAATTTGATTTTTAATTATATTTTTTGTTAAAAGCATGGTTAATTAAAATGTTATTTTTAAAACTAATCAATGTATTTTTTTCCTTTTTAATATTATTTTAGAACTATCCCCTTAATTTGAGTGATTTTGATATTTCTAATATAGTTTCAAAGAAGTTTCCTGGAAATTAAACTTTAGATTAATCAGAAATTAATTTAGTTTAGCTATATCAATGTAACATTTTTTAAGCAACATTAAGGCTATTTTCTGACGGACTGCGTAATTTTGAACCGCGGTCAGACGACGAGGATGACACCTGAGCTGTCACCCTCATGTCCAAGCTTCCGCACCACACCAGTGGATGGACATTTGCCCTCGACGGATTTAATATGTACCAGACTCACTAACGCGATTGTTCTTCAGTGGAATCGGGTCTCGAACCTGAAAAGCCTCCGGTTCCTTACCATCAAGCCATCGCAGCTCTAATCGGGAATTAAGAAATTAATCCGCTCTAGTTCTTTACTGTTATTTAAGGCCTTATTAAGGACATCTCATTTATTAAACAAATTTTCAAATGTATTTTAATTTAATTTTGACGACCAGCTGTTTCATCAGGATTAACAATCACTAAATTTATAAATGAAATATATTATTTTAATTTATAAATTTATATTTTATATGTAATTGGATTTTAATGGCTATTTCACAAAAATATTTTTAAGCATCAAAAGTCCTAATATTTTAGAAGTCTTATGGCATTTTGTTTATTTTATTATGCATTTCCCTTATTTTCTGTATGCTCCCTTAAAATTTGAAATTTAAATTGAAACGATTATCCTTGGAATATTAATTAGTAGAAAAGCTTTTCCAGTGAAAACAAACATGTTTTCTTTCTTATACGCACAGAAAAGAGAATTTTTCAGTTTTGTAGTGTATATTACGGAGTGAAATAATATGAAAAATACTCTGTAAAACATGCGTATTACAGAGTCCTTTTCACAATTTGCTCACTATTTCAAAGATTTATTGAATAAAAATTTTATTTTTTCTATCAATAATATTTCTGTCAATAAATGTATTTTTTTTAGAAAAGTATGAAATCTAAATTTTATGCAGTCTTTTGGTCCTAATGTTTTTGATACTTTTCAGTTTGAAAATGCTCATTTCTTCTAGGACCAAATCTGACTGAGTTATGAGGCTTTGAATAACACAGCTTTAGGGGAATCACATGATTTAATTATTTCAGTTCAATCAGCTTTGGAGAGTATCGAACTTTGATTGGCATATACATTCGTCAAGACGGTCAATGCAGTGAGCTAAAATCGCGAATTTTTTTTAACTAGATATAAATAATATAATTTTCATAACTCGTTTAATTTTATCAGTCAAAAATTGGATTTTTTTTTACTTTCTCGTGTATGAAGTATAGAGAAAGAATTAAAGATGTAATAGTCAAAAAAATCTGTGCTCCTTTCGGAATTTTTTCAGTTCGAAAAACACATTTTTCAAACTAGGTTTCTTTATCTACGAACAAGATAACTCAAAAACATCTTGAGTTATCATTTTCACTAATGAAGTTTGGTATATGAACTTGAAGCCAAATTTTTAGATTTGTATCATATTTTGAATGAAATGCATACCTACGAAGTCGGTCTTCCTGGTTGTTCAGGTATAAGTGAACTTGATGCTAATGAGCTAATGAGGCAGACGCATAAATTTTGACTCACAGATTAATCCACTCTTCATGCAAGGCATTCACAGCTGGCCTTACACAAGGATATAATTTTATGCGGGAAGAGAGGGATTAGACCTTTATTTAAAAGTTATTATAAGTAAGTGTCAGAGAGATCATACCAGCTGGTTTTTATTTAATGTGTTAGTGATACAAGAATCTATATATATAAAACGCTAACGTACGTGGCATAGAAATCGAGCTTATTACTAATTGTCGAATGGCAACAGTGGCAGCAAAAAATATAAACAAATTTCAGATTGCTTCATTCATTAAATATTTTATAGTTTTCAAATTCTTCGCTTCGTTAATTAATGGAGTTGCAAAGTGTTATTAGAAGTATTCTGTATAGTTTATCATGTGACCAAAGAAGACATTCAGTCAGAGGAAAGAAATAAAAAAGAAAAAAAAAAATAGGCTGCAAACCAAAAGTTCAATCATGAACATCCCGTTTTGAAGCAACACAGAGGCTATTTCGGAATGGATCTCGTAATTATCAACCGCGGTCAGATGACGGAGAGGACACCTGAGCGGACACCCCTTCTCCAAACTTTCACAACACACCAGCAGGAGGATGTTTGGCTACGACGTATTTGACATGCCCCAGACCCGCTTACACGATGGTTCTTCGGTGGAATCGGATTTTATACCTGAAACCCCTGGTTCCGAGACCTTACCACAAGGTAACTGCGGCTCTTAGCCGTTGTTAGATAAAAAAATCGTGGTAATCTTTATGAGCACGTCAAAATCGTACCAGTAGTCTAAAAAACTCTTTAAAAGTCTGCAATCCTGTGCCTATAACAGAAATGTTAATAAATGGCTTTTAAAATTGCAATAAAAAATTGTCACGATTATATCTGGCGAGCAATCTCTCCAAAATGTTTAAATTTTGCCGCCGATATATAAAAATCTTAAGTATAGACGTAATTGTTATGATTTACAGAAGGAATTTGATACGTATATCTTTTAAAACAATTATCTTACAAAAATGCTTTATCGACTAAAAAGACTGCCTTTCCAATTATATAAATTCCCTTTTCGTACAATTTTTCATTTAACTTTGATAATATTTTTTTTATTCAATTCGATATACTATCTGAAAAAATGCTTTTAAATGCTGTGATGGGATTCAGAGTCTCCATCAAAATATTCAAGCATGTGCTTTTGTCAACTATTAAATCAGCAGTAGGATTTTCACTTCTGTTTTTATTTTGTAGTATATACGCCTTTTAATTTGCAGTAAACATGTTTTAATCGCATCACATTACAAAGGAAAATTTCGTTAAAGAAATGTATCCCATATTAACAATTAACAGCTTACAAACCCAATAATCTAGGCGACTGAACTGGTCGCCAAATGTGGCTAGTATCATATAGTTACTGAGGTCTGTATAAAAATATAAAATTCGTAATTCATCAGATTTATTTCATTAAATTGCATAAAATATTATTTGATCATAGGAATAATAATATTAATTGTTTAGACAGTAGCTCTTGGTATATGATTAGAGTGATTATCCTGTACAATTGCATTAAATACCACATTATTAAATTAATAATATGAATATTTTAAAACTTCATAGAAGGTTTTTCTTGCTGTTATCTTTCTAGAAAAATATCTGATTTCATGTTTAATTCATTCCTTTACAGACCTGCTGAAAATTACACTTTTTTAGGTTTAGCTTCAGTAAGAGTTAGCTTCATCTTTTAATTTAAGGTTTTGTTAACATGATGGCAATACGTTGACAAAAGCTAATTTTTCCGATGCACGTGTCATGTGTTTATGTAAGTTACATTTTATTTTGTTTGAAATATTCTTTTAAAAATCTATTAAAAAGATTTCAAAAAATTATACGGCAAATATTAATATCATTAAAAAGGGATTTTTATTGAATTTTAAGATTATGTAAAAATAATTTGTGATTTGTAATATTTACGGAAATTATTGCGGTAAAGTTGCAAAATGTCGCTTGGTTTTTAATCAACGAAAACTATATTTAAAATTTCCCGCAAAAAATATTACTCCGAAATTGACGATGTCATTCCCCAAAGTATGTATGTAAAAAGTACAAATGTGGCCTGGAGCTACAAAATTTGACACATTTATATGTTGAGGGGGAAAATTTAAACTTTGCAGCAAGTTTTTTCCAATTTTAATTATAATTTTCATTCTTTAAAAATTAAACAAAATTTTGTCATTTTTTCGCGATAATTTCTAAAAATATAATTGCTCAGAAATTATCTTCACATAGTTCAAGATTTAAAAAATCGTATTTTGTTGATACCAATTTTATAGTTATGCATATTTTCTCCGAATTTCGGCATTAAATATTTTTTGTTTGTTTTCTAATAATTGAATACAATGTTGGTTTAAAATTCAAACCGTTTTCATTGTTTCATCAAGTATTTATTGCGTGGTTTTTTTTAACATTATTAAAAGCAACTTCATCAACTCGTAAAAAAATATATTCCACTCACCCTTCATACATTCTGCAGGTTCGAAATATTGTCTTACATCCATTTACCCGACATCCACTCTTGCACAATTGCCGACATAACAAATTATCAAGGGAACCAACTGTTAGAGCACCAAAAGAATTACGAGAACTGCGAAGTGCAGCCGACTTTTAAAGTAAGAATGCAGACGATTTCGTAAAGTAAGAATTCAGACGATTTTTTAAAGCGCATACTGACAATTAAAAATTGCAAAAGAATAAATATTTTCTGTCCGTATTCACATTAAGAATAAAATTGTAGTGTCTTATTAGTTGTAAAAAAACTTTTAATTATAATAAAGAACAAAATTAAAATCTTTAATCGATATTTTTTATTTGACATTTTTCATAAATATTTGTAGTTTATGTACAATTCAAACATTGTAAAAAATAGTAAACAAAACAGCATTAGGGTTGCTAGAAGAGCGTTCCGTTGGGTTGCCTTATTGGTGACAAACTCGGGGGGCACACTAATCTTTACTTTAACCAATCTGTGTAGCTTATAATATGAATAAACTAGTGGGAGTGGTCTCCCCAAAATTTTCTGGTATACTCTCTAATAAAGGTGTTATCTAAGTGAACGCCTTGCATAGTATTGGCGAACAATAGTTAAGAAATAATAATATTTCAGAAGATTTGGTATTTTTTTAATATATCGTGCCATTATTGACTAGTTTTTTGGTGCTTAACCCTTGTCATGCAGTTAATAGAATCCGAAAATCAAATTTGCTTTCTAGGCATGTTTTTCCGGACCGATCAGAACAAAAATTTGACACAAAACTATATTTGTCGTCACAGAATCGCATACCATATTTGAAATATTTAAGTTATTGTATTTCTGAGTTGTCGCTCTTACATGTTTCTAAAAGTACACAATCGCTCCAATCCAAACTCGGACATCAAAGAAAAGATACTAAAACAGTCAAAATTGCTAAACTAAAAATGATAAGAAACATAGTTAAATGAATTTTCAATAGTATATTTATTGCAATTATTAATACAAACGACAAAAATTGTAAATTAATTCATTTTAATCAGACATTATGGCAAAAAACAAAACAAAACAAAAAATAATGCACAACCCAAACGGATAAGAAGATTTCGAAAACCAATTAATATTTCAAATGAATTATTATTTTGCATGTAAGTCCTTATTTTTTATAACCATTTTAAGACGTTTAGCCATTGATTACACTAATTTTTCACAAAAATTAAGTTCAATATTTTCATATTCCTGCAACAATACTTTTTTCAATTCATCTTTACAGGAAATGATGGGTTCTCGGACTTTTTCCTTAAGGTGTTCCAATAAATTTTCTATGGAATTTATATCAGGGATTT